>VMDO01003927.1:0-134090 GCA_007922755.1 Pedetes capensis
TTTTCACAATAGCAAAGATATGGAATCAACCAAAGTGCCCTTCAACAGAAGAATGGATAAAAAAACTATGGTATATATACACAATGGAATACTATTCAGCAATCAAGAAAAATGAAATAGGGTCATTCATGGCAAAATGGATGGAATTAGAGAAAATTATTTTAAGTGAACGAACACAAGATCAGAAAGAGAAACAACACATGTTCTCACTCATATGAGGGAGCTGACTCAAAATTATAAGAAGGAAAAATCCTACTCAAAGTTCAGATCATAATAAAAGGGGGAGAGGGAAGATAAGAATGAGGTCAATATAAATGGACTAGAAATCGCATGTAATTGTTCTAACAAGATAAAAACAAAGACCACTACAGGAAAAGTTTCTATCTTAAACAGAAATGGAACCCAAGGACATATAGAAAAATACTACATAGTAAAAGATAGAGAAGACTTGGATGGGAAACTTAGATGGGAAGGGGGAGAGGGGGGAAACATAGGGGAGGGTAAGGGGTAACCTATATGAATAATGTTTATCAAATTGCATATATGAAAATTGTCACAATGAAAAGCATGTCAAAATGAATCACATTATGATGTACATTAAAAATTTCTAATAAAAAAGAATGCAAATTAAAAATAATGTTCAAAGCTGGGCGCAGTGGCACACCTGTAATCCCAGTGACTTGGGAGGTGGAGGCAGGAGGATCATAAGTACAAGAACAGAGACAGTCTGTATAACTTAGCAAGAGCCCAACCTTGAGATAAAAAATAAAAGGGGGCTAGGGGTGAAGCTCACTGGTAGGGCACTTGAAAAGTATGCATGAGGTCATGGATTCAGCTCCCCAGTGACATGTAAAAAAATAGACAAAATAGTTATCAACAGCAGGGAGGGGTATGAGCATGGAAATGAAAGCCAATAAATGAATGAAAAAAAATAGAAGCTTTTTATAGATCAGCTAATGAAATATAATATGCCATAAATTGATGAACATGAAGAATGGGAAAAAAGAGAGACAGTGAAGGCAGGAAGGTAGAAAGAAAAGGAGCAAGACAAGGAGAGAAGGAACAAGAAGGAAGCAAGGGCAGAGGGAAGGCAAGAGCCACGCTGTAAACCCAACTGTCTCATGGTCCCTCTCCTGCTGACAGTGTGAGAATTTATCGCAGTGGGCAGGTAGGGTGTGTGCGTGTGTGCTCCAGGCTGGACAAGCTAATGTGATGGCCATCTCCCAAAACTCATGTGCTAACCTTGGTCCCTGAGTGCAACGGCTCTACAGAAACATCCCTTTGGCTAAGGGCTGGCTGCCTGGAAAGGAAAACACTCACCTTGAAAAGAAAACCAATTATTTTTGACAGATAATCACAGAGAACAATCTGGTCCTCCCAGAGAGGTAGAGAAAGCAACCGTTTGGTCTTTCTAAAACTGATTCCCAGGATGATAAAGTGACAGCCTACTCCAAAGAACAAGGCTATGTTGCAAAATACAAATAAATCCTACTTAATGTAATGGAAAACTTGACTTGACTGTTAAGTCTGGGAAGGCCAGCAACAAAACTGTTAGCAAATAAGTGAGTTCTCACTGAACGAACAGTCAGAAAGTAGGCTGGACACCCTCTGGGCTCTGGGTTAGGAGGCTTGGGTATTATCTCCTCCCTCACAACTGTTTTCTCATTTGTAAAAGATAAAACCACATGACATCCAAGGCCTCACTTAGATCTAACATGTTATACTATCTTTTAGAAGTAATTTTACTGTTTTCTTATGATTTTTGACTACTCCTTAAATCAACAATTAATCATTTATTATGGCATCACTTTTCTCTATATACCTTTTAAAATAGAACCAAGCCTTTTGGGCTTTTAGGAATGTTTTTGCCTGTTTCTTACTTTGTAAAGACCACACATGGAAACTTATCCTTCTGAAGAAAAAAACAAAACAAAACAAAACAGTGAAATGAGTATTTGGTACAGTAAGTTTTTTCAAAACAGTATAAAACACTTAAGAAGTTCCCACGACTGCTGCTGCTCTTGTAGGGACCTGACCCAGTTCCAGCAGCTTGGCATTCATCTTGCCCCTTGAACACCTGGGCTTGGACCATGGAGCCTTGTGATAGCTGCTCCCTCTCTCTGGAATCGTCTCCTTCTGAATTCCTCCATCCAATGTGACTTCTCAGGGAGCCACTCTGACTGCTCTGTTCTCAGTGGCAACTCCCTTTCCACTGTGGTTCCTCTTGTCCACATGCCACCTTCCAAGACGTGTAATACTTTACAGAAGCACTCTGTTTATTGCTCCTGTCTCCCCTCCCCCTGGCACTCATCCCTGCTCACATCCCTGACAGCATAGAAAGTCCTCACTAGCAGAAGAGCTCCATCTCTTTTGCTCAGTGATGCATTCTAAGTACTCAGCAGAGTGCCTTGACCATAGCAGTCACTCACTAGATGTTTGTTACATAAAGGAATGAACTAAAAGGAATAATTCACTATAATTACAACATTTAGCTCTGTTCTCTACTCTACAGCTATAGTGTTACCAACTGTTTTTACTACTTAGCACTTAAAAATCAAAGACACTGCATAGTCTGGGAGCAAATTGTTGTTGCTAGGTGGTGTTGGGTCCAACTCAGAGCAACACTGTGCACAACAGAACAGAACATTCCCCAACATTGTACCATGCCTGACACTATGTCAGTGTTTCTTTGCTATTTATAGGGTTTTCAATGGCAGATTGTTTTGGGATTGTTTCAGGAGTGGACTGCCAGGTCCGTCTCCCATTTTGTGGTGCTGGGAATTGACCCAGGGCCCCCAAGTGCACAGAGCAGTCCTCTACCAACTGAGCTAAACCCCAGCCTTGGGAGTGAATTGTTGCTGTTGTTGTTGTTAGGTGCTGTCGAGTCGGTATCCGACTCATAGCGACCCTCTGTACAACAGGGGAAACACTATTGTCAGTGCTTCTCTGTTGTTCATAGGGTTTTCAATGGCAGATTGAATTTTGGGAGGGAGTTGCCAGGTCCTTCTCCCAATGGGAGTGAATAGACAGTTAAAAGGAGGGAGGACTCCATATAGTAAAATATTGTCAAGGATAGAGGTAGGCAACTATCCTTTTCTATACTGAACTGGATCACAATAAACTCATCGCTCCCACATCTGTGTTTGATTTGAAAAGAAAAAGACCCCCAAGATGAATTTTAGGTAAATACAGCAGAGTGAGGCCTGATTACATTCTCCATTCCCCAATAAGGTAATGAACAAAAGGGGATAATAAAGAACCTCATCAGAGAAGATGGCAGGACGGGGACATCAGATCTATGTTTGAGGACTATCTCTGGCAGAATGGAAAGATATTTCACACGGTCTCGGGGAAGAGTGCAGAACACAGGTGTTATAGCTTGGCCCACACATAAGCAAATGGCTGAGCTCACTTCCTTGCCTGGCTCCTCTTGCCTCTTCATGCCTAAAGCTGGAAGCAAGTGGTCAGATATGCCTGGTGCACAATGTGCAATGCACAGAGGTCAGAAGGGTGTAAAGGAAAAATCACTCCAGAGGATCACAGCACCAAAGGCTAAACACAGCTGCCCCAGCATGAGCAAGATGGAATGAAAGGACATGGCAGTGGAGTAGCTTGCTTTGTAATAAACGACTGAAAGACAGGACATTATGTGGAAGAAATCTGGGCAAAAACAAAAATCCACAATCCCCAAGGAATAAGAGAAAGTATTTTGTGACACAGAATAACTTAATAAGAGCATAACAGGAACAAGAACACAGTAAAACCAGAACTGACCAATGAGATAATCAAATAACAAAATGAGATTTTAAAAGAAGTCTGCCATACTAAAATGATCAATTGGCAAACCAAAATAGCATCATCATAAAACTAATAAGTAAATTAGAAACAACAGGGAATAGACTTAACATGACTCAAAATTATTTGTATTCCAGAAAGGCTGAGGTAATCAAAGATAAAAGACAGAACCTAAATGGAAAAATGATATGTATACAGAGAAAAATGCAATCCATGTAAAGGTTAATGGATATCCCTGACATGGAAAACTGAGCTCAAAGTATTCAAAGAGCTAATACAAGAAAATATCCTTAAAATGAATAAGCATTAGAATCTTTAAGTTAAAAAAGTATACCCTGTTTTTAGGGAAATGGATGCGGGACATTCAACTATGAGACATGCTCTGGTTAAATAATTGAAATTCCACTTCCAAAAAGTAATTTTTTAAGTGGAAAAAATTAGTTGCTGCAAGGAGGAGAAAGCCAGTCAAAATCTTTAACCATATTTCAAATACAAAAGATAAGAAGCAATTCCTCCAAAATTCTAAGGAGAATAAAGTATAGTATATAAATATTATTCCTAGCCAAGATGACATTCAAATATAAAAGTACTCATCAAATATTCATGAACATGAGCCAGGCACGGTGGCACACGCCTGTAATCCCAGCGGCTCGAGAGGCGGAGATGGGAGGATCACAAGTTCAAGACCAGAGGCAGTCTGCGTAATTTAGTGAGACCCTGTCTCAAAAAAGTAAAAATAATGGGCTGGGGGGGGGGGCACAGCTCAGTGGTCCAGCACTTGCAAAGCATGCAGGCGTGAGGCCCTGGGTTCAACCTCCAGTACCAAAAAAAAAAAAAAAAAAAAAAAATTCATGAACATGAAAAGAACTTAGAAATTCACCATTCATGAGCCCTCCATTAAAAGTCTTAACAATCTAGTCAGTGCAATGAATAAAGTAAGGTATCAGCAGTGGCATACCAATGGGGGAGGTGAAAATGGTTTGCTTCAGCTGCAGGCAATAAAGAGAATTGGGTTGTTTGTTTTGTTTTTTGTTTGAGACAGGGTTGTGTTATGTGATCGGGGTTGGCCTCAAACTCTCAATCCTCCTGACTCTATCTCTTGATTCCTGGAATTACAGCGTGTTGCAGTGCTGGAGATTGAACCCAGGGCATTGCACATGCTAGGGAAGCCCTGTACATCCCCAGCCCTAGAGACTTTAAAGTCAGTAATAAGCTCAATAAAGTCAGTCAACTTTTCATTTTACCACATGCCAGCAATTCTAAACAATGCAAATGATAAAATATACCTCCCCTCTAGGGCAGAAAGTTCCACTAAAGCCATTTGATCTGCTCCTTGTTATGAGTAATAGGAAAACCACAGGGAAAATATCACTACTAGGCACTTAATTCATTTAAAATAAAACTAATTGTAAACTGAACAGAATATAACATTGTATATTTTGACCGTATAAAAATAATCCAGCTCGATTTTCTGGCATTACTCTGTCTACATACTGCTGCAGTCACTTTTGAATGATCTTTAGCAAAATTTTGCTTGCATGTGATATTAATGATATAATTTGATTATCTCCACATTTGGTTGTATCCCCTTTCTTGAGAATAGGCACAAATACGGATCTCTTCCAGTAAGTTGGCAAGGTAGCTGTTTTTGAAATCTCTTGGCATAAACAAGTTAACACCTCCACTGCTGCATCTGTTTGTTGAAACATCTCTATTGGTTATTTCATTAATTCCTAGAGCCTTGTGTTTTGGCAATTCCTTCAAGGCAGCTTCCACTTCTTCCTTCAGTACCATTGGTTCCTGATCATATGCAACCTCTTGAAATTATTTTTTGTATAATGACTCTGTGTATTCCTTCCATTCTCTTTTGATGTTTCCTGTGTTGTTTAATATTTTCCCTGTAGAATCCTTCACTATTGCCATTTAAGGCTTGAGTTTTTTCTTCAGTTCCCTAAGATTAAGAAGAACAGAGTATATTTTTCCCTTTTGGTTTTCCATCTTCAGCTCTTTGCACATGCCATTATAATATTTGATTTTGTCTTCTCCAGCTACCTTTTGAAATCTTCTCTTTAGTTCTTTAACTTAGTCATGTCTTCCTTTTACTTTAGTTGCTTGACATTGAAGGGTAAGTTTCAGGGTCTCTTTTGACATGTAATTTGGCCTTTTCTTTTTTCCTGTCTTTTAAATAACTTTTTGCTTTCTTCATGAATATGTCTTTGATGTCATGCCACAACTCATCTGAGACTCTATAATTAGTGTCTTATGCATCATACCTGTTTTTGAGGTGGTCTCTGGACTCAGGTGGGATATGCTCAAGGTACTACCTTGGCTGTCATACATTTGTTCTAATTTTCTCCAGTTTCAGATTGAAACTGCATATGAGCGGTTGATGGTCTGATCCACCATCAGCACCTGGTCTTGTGATTTTTGATATTGAGCTTTTCCATTGTCTCTTTCCACAAAGGTAGTCATTTTGGTTCTGTATGTTCCATCTGACCCACATCCATAACACTGTGGTGTCTGATCCCATCAGATCTTGGAAGCTAAGCAGGGTCAGGCCTGGTTAGTCCTTGGATGGGAGACCACCTGGGAACACCATGTGCTGTAGGCTTGGAAGAAGGACCCAGCAACCCACTCCCCAAAAATCAATCCGCCATTGAAAACCCCGTGAATAGCAGAGAAGCACTGACAATAGTGTTTTGCCTGTTGTATGTATGGTCGCTATGAGTCAGACGCCGACTTGACTGCACCTAATGACAACATATCATATATCATTTTCATAACACAGTAAAGTCATGAGAATCCAAATGAATGAGAAACAACAGCTGAACTTCTATCATTAAGCCTTAAGGCCCCTGAGTGCTGAAAAAGATAAACAAGTTTTTATACTGTTCCAGGCAAGGAAAGGGAATTAAAAGTAGAGAAACTGGTATTTCATGATCATTATATATTACTTGAAACTATAAACTGGGTAAATGCCAATTATGCTATTTTTGCCTGGGGTAGCTCATATCAGCTACAGAAACTTCAGGCCATGTAGTGGCTTGAATAAGTTACATAAAGGACATACATTTCTGTTTTACCAACTTAAAAAAGAAATCTTACAGGGCTGGGGACAGAGCTCAGTGACAGAGTTATTGCTCAATATGTGCAAGGCCCTGGGTTTGATCTCTAGCACCCTGCCCCCCCAAAAGATCTTTTATATCTTATTCAGAATAGTTACTGATAGAAGTCAGGACTGATCCGTCTCATTCCTACCAAATGGGCAGTTGCTTACTGAGTTTAATAGAGCTCCTCTTATGGCTATGGACTTGTTTTTTATCCTTATTATAAAAATACAAAGCAGGTCATGGTGGCGTATGTCTATAAACTTAGCACTTGGGAGAGAGAGGCAGAAGGATTATGAGTTTGAGGGCAGCCTGCATTATGTAGCAAGACCTATCTAATCTCAGAAAAAAAAAGATAAAATAGTAAGTTCCAACCAGGGCCAACTTATCTACTATGCACAGCGGGGACAGTGCTGAGGGATCACAATACTTTCAGAATAACCTGCAAAAGTTATCATTACTGTTTACAATCAGAAGAAAAAATAAACTTTAGGTCAAAAAAATTTGAATGGATAATATTAACATATTCATCTTTATACCAACACAGTCATAAAATGTAATTTTTAAATATTATTTTAGGGAGGAAGGGCCTGTAAAAGGAAGAGTGCCTTTAGCCCATAAAAGTCACAATGTGACCCTGCTTTTAACATTTCTAGATCACAAATTCATTGACAGACATGGCAAAAAACTACTTGTTTGGGAGCCATATGCCTGTAATCCTAGCACTCATGAGGCTGAGGAAGAAGGATTGATGCAAGTTCAAGACCAGCCTGGTCTACACAGCAAGTCCCAGGTCAGTCTGGGCTACACAGTGAGACCCTGTCTCAAAAAAACAAAAAGAAAATACTTGTTTTGTAGAAACACAAACTTTAAAACTATCTTTTAAAATTTAAAAACAGTACGGTTGTTGAGAGGCAAAATTCCAAAGTTCCTTGCCACTTTATCAGAGTGCATAGATATCTAATGTAAATTCTCAACATTAATGACAACGTTGCTTCTTCAAAGGCTATTTGGAAGAGACATTTAAAATTCCTTTATATGGAAGTAAATCATATGCACGTAAAGTTTTATTTTTCTTTTCTAAATAGAGAAAACAAACTTAGTCACATTAGTTCCCTGTAATAACTATTCTCCAAAATTTTCAAAATTGTTTAAAAATACTTGTAATTTTATTTTAATCTTCAAGATCAAATGTATAAATATTTAAACTCATATCCAAACTAAAGAAAATAAGCTGGTCCAGTAGTCCCTTGATAGGATATTTGTTGCTATTTCTTGAGCAGTAAAGATTAAAGAAAGAGTTGGTTTAAGAAGCTTCAGTTGCTATTCTAAATTATAAAATACAACTCCAATGGATTTAATTTTTCCATATTACTCCTAAACCTACCTAGAAGCAGGGTAAGACCATCAGTAATGCTTAGAAGGCTGTTGACTTCAGGCAGCAAAAGCATGTTTCTTTAATGGAATTCAGCTGTGTTGAGTGGCTTGGAGCTAAGACCAATGGAGAATAAAAGTACGAAGGCCATGTAAATTTGCCAACACTGATCATAAAAATGAAATCTTAGGAAGAGAGAGAGGAGAGGCTTTCCTTCTCTCCTCTCCTTCTCTCCTTTTCCTTCCTCCCTCTCTACCTACCTACTTACGTCCCTTCCTTCCTTCCTTCCTTCCTTCCTTCCTTCCTTCCTTCCTTCCTTCTTTCTTTCTTCCCTCCCTCCTTTCCTTCCTTCCTTTCTTCCTTCCTCTTTCAAGACAGTATTTCTATGTAGCTCAGGCCCAGGCTGGCCTCAAACTCACTAATCCTGCCTCAGCCTTGAATGTGCTGGGATTACAGGTGTGCACCACTCTGTTTGGCAAAGCAGGCTTTTAAATTTACTACCTTCTCAAAGATGAAAGGGACAGCCATATAGTGACTGACATAATCAAGAATCAAAATAATTTCAAAAGATTGATGGAATGATACTAGCAAGATTTACTTTGTTTTTGGGATGTGACATCCCATCATCAAATAAAAAAAAAATCAATCATAAAGTACAGAATGTTTTCAACCTGGCTTGAATGTGGTCCAGGAAGAAGTGTGCAGATGTTTTAATTGACTGCAAATGCAGTATGACACTAGTGAAGCAAAGCAGTGCAAAACAAAATGATACAACGCAAAACAAAAAAACTGAGAGCACTCCTTAGTTCCATTAACACGTATGTCTGGAATCAGGAACAAGGATAACAACAGTCTCGCAGATTTTGCATTAACCATAGTGATCACTTCTAAATCAACCACATGGAATGGTCAGAGATCAGAACAAAGCCTGAATGCAGAATCTGCCCAAAGGCATCAACCTGAGAGTACAAAGTAACTCAGGATGGAAGCATGTAGCATATAGTACAGTGAGCTAAGAAGCAGAAGATGACAAGATTGTGCCTCTTTTGTTTACAGCTAGTACCATACACAATGTTTGGTGGACAGCACTCTTAGTATGTATCTTTTAAGAGTTTAGTTAAAAAACAACAACAATAACAACAAAAAACCTATAGAGCAGTTAAAATTTATGCAAGGGCTCCCTTCCTCAGCTCTCACATAATGTAAAACGCACTTGACAAAGTGCAGATGACTGCCATGCAGCAAGGGCTAACCAAGTTGAGAATTCCATTTGGCTTTGGAATTCTGTGATTCTTGATAAATTTATACTTTTCTAGGATTTGCAATATTTCTAATGTTGTGCCTAATGTGAGACGTCAGTAATGATATTTACCAACTAATTCAAATATACCTCATGTCACATAAAATGCAATGGCACTCTGAAGATAAGACATATTACTCCAACAAATATTAATTAAGGCCTACTGTGTTGCCAGGCACTTTTTAGGTGCTAATGATATTGCAGTAGGGAAATTTACCTAATTATGTAACTTACTTGGGGACTGTCTAAAGCACCTATGTGGGATCTAGGCTTGAACACTATCCATCTGGCCTAACTCATTTATTTTACCAGGGAAGGACATAAAGGTAAGGGAATTAAAGCCACTTACTCTCACTATTGGGCTGGGATTTAGCTCAGTTGGTACAGCACTGCACTGCAGTCTCTGAGGTCCCAAGTTCTATTCCCAGCACCACAGAAATGGGAGAAGGACGTGGCAACCCACTCCTAAGGCAATCCCGAAACAATTTGCCATTGAAAACCTATGAGGGTCGCTATGAATCGGATACGACTTGGTGGCACCTAACAACAACAACAACAACTCTCACCATTAATTGGTGATGGAGCTCAGTCAGTAATGGAGTGATCTGCAGATGCCTGTCCTAGCAGGTACCCATATACAATTGTAAGGGAGCTGCTGAGGTTAACAATTTTGGTGCATGTTAAGAGAGGATCTCAGATATAACAGGGCCGTCATTAATAAATATTCTTTTAATACCTTGATAACATTGCCCAAGATGAAACTTTTTCCAGACTGTGTTTTTCTACATTTTTAACTAAAATTTCTTTTAAAAGATACAGATGTATAAAAGTATATGCATGCATGTGTATGTGAGAAACTGAAAGAAATATTCAAAACACAAAACACCTTTACAACATGTTATACTATTTTATTTTAATCCTGACTTCTTGTTGTTGTTGTTGTTAGGTGCTGTCGAGTCGGTATCCGACTCATAGCGACCCTCTGTGCAACAGGGGAAACACTATTGTCAGTGCTTCTCTGCTGTGCATAAGGTTTTCAATGGCAGATTGATTTTTGGGAGGGGGTTGCCAGGTCCTTCTCCCATTAATCCTAACTAGCAACCACTAAATTGATTTTGTGTTCCACTAATAGGCAGCAACTAGAATTTTACCCAGCACGGCTCTAGTGCACATTCAGCTGGCTACTTTCTACTCTACATTTAGTCATTAGCTCACGTCATCTCCTCAGAAGCCCTCTGGGACTCTTCCAAGCATAATCAGCCATGCCCTTGTTGGAGAGCCTGAAATGAGGGGGTAGACTGGGGAGAGAGGAGGAGGCAGCACTGAGATGCTTCTCTATGCCACACCTAAGGCCCACATCAGAGTGGGACCTCCTGGAGCCCAGGAGACGAAGGGTCCTTCAACCACTGACCGACTTCTTGGGCACAGACCTCTTCCTGGCACATCATGAGTACTCAATAAGCAATTGTTGAAATAAATCCTGTAGGGAGCTGATGAAAGAGCTGACCCTGAAAGCAAATAAAGGAGTCCATCCATCAGAGGCTGCACTCTGGTAGCGAATGGGCTGAATTTGGCCCACATGTATGTTTTGTTTGGACTATGCAGTTGAAGAAACTACAGAGACAGCATTTGAAAATTGGGAGGTTTCACAAAATTCCACATTTGTGGCTTTGCTGGTCAACTCACTAGTCATCCTCGTGCTGGTCACCCCGCAACATACACTCTTTCCCCCATGCAGCTAAAAGCTCAGTCTTCAGGCTGCTTCACCATATCCAGGTCCAACAGAGATTTGATCTGTGCCTCCCGTACCAAATAATGGGGGAAAAATCCTATGCAGCATCACAGTCAATGCTTGGCGGATGTGCCTTAGGTCAGCCAGGGGAGGAGAGCACAGCAAAAAGCCCCTTCACACTCAAGGCACTGCAGACCCTCCCAACTATCTGCAGTCTTTTCCTAGGCATGAGATAGCTGTCTTTTCTCCTTCTTTCTCTGAAAGGAGATGAAAAAACGGTGAAATCATAGAAAATCAGGACCAAAATTAGAACATTTTATTTTTCCTTGTATCCTTTGGCATCAGATAACACCATTTTGCACAGGTGGGTTTTCAATAAACTTGTGAGCAACACTGTGGAAAATGTTTTAAATGCTATATTGGTCTCAAAATGCCAGTTGTTCAGATATTAAACGTGTTTCCTTCTGAAAGCCTTATTACTCCCAATCAAAAACCTCAGCATATTTTAAAATAGAAATTGACAGGCTGATTCTAAAATTTATAATAAAATGTGATGAACCAGATAGCCAAAACAATGTTAAGAAAGAACAAAGTTGGATGAATTATACTACCTAATTTGAAGACTTTATGCTAAAAGCTACAGAAATTAAGACAGTAGGAATTAGTGAAAAGATAGAGATCAGTGGAATAGACTAAAGTCCAGAAATAGATCCACATCAAATATGGACAATTGATTTTTGACCAACATTCAAAGGCAATTCAATGGAGAAAGAATAGATTTTTCAAAAAATGATGCTAAAACAATTGGCTATCCATATGGACATACACACAATAGAGAGCATCAACTCGTTCTTAATAACATATACAAAAATTAACTCAAATGGACCATAGACCCAAATGGAAAACCTAAAACTAGAAAATTTCTAAAGGAAAATATAAGTAAAACATTAACAAACTTTGCTTGGTCAGATTGCTTACAAATGGCATCAAAGGTATTATTCATAAAAGAAGAAACTGATAAACTAGATGTTAGCCAAAATGTAGAACTTCTGCACTTTGAAAGATACTGTTAAGGAAATGAAAAAACAAACCATAGGGGTTTGGGATGTAGCTCAGAGGTAGAGTGTTTGCCTAGCATACTCAAGAAAAAAAAGAGAAAGAAGAAAAATCATATACACACATATATGTACATATATATCTTATAAAGGACTTATAATATATATGAGTAATTCTCAAAGCTTAATAGAAAAACCCAATTTTTAAAATAGGCATAGATTTGGACAGATATTTCAACTAAGAACACACACAGATGGCAAATAAATACATGAAAAACACCCCACATCAATCATTACATAAATGCAAATTAAAACTATAACACAGTACCACTCTACTCATATTAGAATGGTTGCCAGTCATGGAAGGACACATACTCCGTGATTCTACTTATATGTCTACTTACATGAGGTGCCTAAAAGAGTCAAATTTATAGAAAGAGGAGAATAGTGGTTGCCAAGAGCTGGGCAAAGGGAAAATGGGAAGTTGCTGTTCACCAAGTATAGTCTCCACTGTATAAGATAATAAGTTCTAGATATCTGCTGTACAACACCGCCTGTACTTAACAATGCTGCACTTGTATACATATCATGTTGTACCCTTCCTACCATGAAAAAAATGGTTAAAATGAACAGGACTGATATATGATGTTGATGAGGCTATGGAGGAGCTAGAACTCTCACACACTGCTAGTTGGTTCATAAAATGGGAAAGTTACTTTGGACAACAGTTTCTTAGTCCCTTGACAAGTTAAAGATACACCTCACACACAGTCTTGCCAGCCTGCCACACAGAGAAGAAGCCTATGTTTATATAAAGACTCATACATAACTGTTCTCAGCAGTTTTATTTGGAATAGCCATAGACACAAACTCTGTCAGTAGGTGAATGGATAAACAAACTATACCTGTACAATGAAATACTATTATGCAATAAAATGAATGAAATATTGATATACACAACATTGTTGTTCTTGTTGTTAGGTGCCGTCGAGTTGGATCTGTTAAAGATAATTATGCTGAGTGAAAGCAGCCAGAAAAAAAAAGGATACTGTAAGACTCCATTTGGTGAAATTCTAGGAAATGAAAATATGACAGAAAACAGACCAGGGTTGGATGAGGGTGACGGGGAGAAGGAATTACAAAGGGCCATGAGAAAAGTTCTGGAGATGATAAGTTCATTTCTCTGACTGTGGTAATGGTATATGCACGTGTCAAGATGTATCAAACTGTACACAATTTACTGCATGCCGATGATATCTCAATAAAGCTGGGTTTGTTGGTTTAAAAGCACTCAGTTGTGCTGGTCCCTTCTTGTCCCTGACCGCACTCTATTGTGTTAGGGCCTCTTCCCTGGACTCTCCCACACCACTGCATGCTGGCCCCACTGCAGTCTTTATCAGTATATATAGTTTTCGTGTAATTATTAGGTTGAGCCATACAAAATTGCCAACATACTACTGTGTCTGTACCCAGCAGTTTCACATGGCTCAACCTCAGGCTTGCTTGCCAGCCACACCTGAAAGGAAGCGCTCTGAGGTCCTGGGAGTGTCTGGCTCAGTGCTGTGGTTGCATGATGGAGCTGTTACTTTGCAAATTTTCTCCTTAGCTATTCCTCTGCTACATCTTCACAAGCAGCCAGGCAAAAGCCTGAGGGGCCCTGGACTTACAGCCTCATCTCTTTCGTCCATTTGAAATCACTCAAATACTCATCAGTACTGTAAAACCTCCTTTTTGCATAGCTTTAAAACTTCCCACTTAAAAAGTATCTTTCAAAGCAACAGAAACACACCCGTGGGCTGCTGGAAGCAGAGGGTATAGCTTTGAAAACGTAAAACGTATTAAACATTTAAAACAGCCATAAATTACAGTAAAATCTGATTCCTGACATCTCTCAGAGGAAAAAATCTGAGGCTGCAGCACTTTCAAATAATATCATGCGCTCTGGCTTCAGCCTTGGCTGCTTTTCCCTTGGAACAACAAAAAGAACCGTGCCAGCTATTAAAGGCAGTCTTGTTATATAATGCAGTTAATCTCACATACTCTTCCCTATGGGATTTAACCCAAGTTTCACAGTGGTCTATTTTATTTAGCATTGATAGTTTTATTCATTCTTATTAAAGAGATCTTTCCACAAAATTGGCTGCTCTCTCAGCCTTGGCTTGAGAAGGAAGAATATTTGAATTAAAAACCTGTGCAACAGATGGACCTCGGTTACAAAGAATATCTCTGGCTTCAGAAGTTCCTCATAGAGGCAGGTGTCAAGCATGCTGATAAGTTCTTGGCTTTCAGATTTTCCTAAAGACAGTTTAGCCTTCCACTCAAACACTTTATAGGTAGAACAGAAAATAAAAGTGCAGAGTTCCACAAAAACTTTTCAGAGTCTAGGGATGTATTTGCCTCACTTGTTCATTTCCAGGGAACTGTGCTTTTATTAATGGGAAAACGAAACCACCGAGGAGGTAGAAGGAGGCAGAGGGGACATGTTGCTGATATGCTTGCCCTCATTTGTGGATAGGATTCCTAGCATTGAAGGGTCTAAAAGGTCAGGGAGAAATGTACTAGAAACTGTATTTATTCTTCCTTGATGCTGTGGCTTTTTTTTTTTTTTTTTTTTTTTTTTACCAGGAAGGGGTTGACAAAGCTGTGCAAAACAGGTTCTCGTGGCCCAGTACTGCTGTTCCTCATCCTAAGCTTGGCCAGCCCTATAGTTTCTCTCCTAGCTACTGGGTAGATAAAAGAGAAAAGAAGCAAGATATGTCACTTCCTTCTCCACTGTATGATGAATACAACAAATGCTGTGCTCCAAACTTAGAAATAGTTTCTAACACAGCCCCTTCTGGTTTCAGAGAGTTCTGACATAAGTGTGTTCCTTCCTTGAATCCTTTTAAAACAAGGAAAAGGGAAAACAAAGGAACCACTTGTAGTCTTAAAGCCATCACCACAAGGAATTATTGTCCTCTTTTATGAAGAGGTTATTAGTGCTAGTTGATGCTGAATGACTTGCCTCAAATCACTCAGACTAGTGAGTGACCCAGGCCAGGTTCAAATCCAGGTCTGTCCAGGCCAGAATCTGTGCTCTTCCAGAAAAATCTCTATGCTCTGCTAAGTCTCTGCTGATTGGATGAATGTTGATAAATCCCCAGAAAGAAGAAAAAAAAGAACAACAAAAAAGATACTGGGTCATCATTTCAGACTAGTTCAATTATAGTTCTCAAACTGTGCAGATACCAGGACACCTGCTGAACAGTTGAGCCTGGAGTCAGTGTGGAAGGAGAATGTGGCAGAGAAGAATGCTTCCACAATTCATTCTGTGGCCTGAGGATCCTGGAGGGAAACAGTCCTGGTGAAAGAGTTTTGCGGGGAGGTGCACTTTAGCAAATAATACCAACAACAAAAACTTATTTTCATGATTAATTTAGAACAAGTCCATTTGTAAACACATGCCTGGTAATGTCTGCCTGCCTGCCTGATGTGAAAATCTAATTGACAAAAACACCACTGGGTCCAAACAGAAACTTGTAATTCATTCCCATTTCTCTCCAACATGCTTCACTTTGTCTAGTGGCAGCTTCTACCTCCTGCAAGTCACATTCCTTAGAAATTCTTCTCCATGCAGAAGATGCAGACACCACAAATAGCATCTAGATTTTGCTAAATGAATATTCTGACTTCCTAGAGTGAGTGCCTTCAGGAATACCACTCAGCAGAAGGCTGGATTTTAGTTTTAGCTATGTTGTACCATTCCAACTGTTCTCCAATGTTAACACAATACAGACAGTACCTGACTTCTGATTTTTCAACTTTATGATGGGGCAAACGTGAGAGGCAGTAGTAGGAACCACATTTCAAAATTTGAATTGGATCTTTTCCTGGACTAGTAATATGTGGTATGATCCTCTCTAGAGATGCTGGTTGGTGACAGTGAGCCACAGCTCCCAGTCAGCCACACAATCAGAAGGGGAAACACCTGGTCCTCTACAGCGGACTGTGCTGGTAGGCCATGATGCTCTCTAGGTTAGGTGTATTAAAGGTCTTTGCAACTTCAGATATTTTTAACTTGTTGTTGTTGTTGTTAGGTGCCATCGAGTTGGTATCCGACTTAGCAACCCTCATAGGGTTTTCAATGGTTGACTGTTTTGGGATTGCCAGGCCCTTCTCCCATTTTTGCGGTGCTGGGAATTGAACTTGGGACCTCAGAGACTGCAGCGCAGCACTCTACCAACTGAGCTAAATCCCAGCCCACACACACAAAAAAACTTGTTGTTGGTGTTAGGTGCTGTGGAGTTGAGTCTAACTCATAGTGAACCTCGTAGGGTTTTCAATGGCTGTTTCAGGATTGCCTTGGGAGTGGGTTGCCACATCCTTCTCCCATTTTGCAGTGCTGGGAATCGAACTCGGGACCTCAGAGACCGCAGAGCAGCGCTCTACCAACTGAGCTAAGTCCCAGCCCATTTTTTTAACTTAGGATAGGTTTATCAGGGTGGAAGGCCACTGTAAATTGAAGAGCATCCACAGGTCCATAAGTAATCCAACCTCTAACAAATAAAGTCATCAAAGTAATTGTTTGAATTTCCTCCTCTAGCAGCAAGGTACTTCTTTTAAAAAGAAAGAAAAGAGAAGAGAAGAAAAGAAAAAGAAAGCGAGCCCGGTGTCATATTTTTTTAGCCTTCTTCCTGGCAGCATTTCTGTATGTGTGTTCCAAAGAGCATAGAAGCAGCTTTTTATGGTTAGAAAATTGAAGTGCTATCAAACCTAGGAAATTATAGGGATTAAAAACAAAACAGCTTATCTACATATGTCCCATCTGCTTTTGGTTTTGTGCTTTGCACAATCAATTACTGGAACACTGGAGAGCATGCTGAGATGCTGAAAATGAGAAGGGGGTCTGTCCTCACAACGGCCTGGAGGTGAGCTGAACGCTGCCACAGTCCCCAAGGAGGGTTTCCAGGAAAGAGCGATATGGGGTATTACAAATAAAAACACATCATGCACCCAACTGGAGCCAGTGTTTTGGAACATGGTGAAAAGCAACTTTCTACTCACTGGGGAAAGCTACCATTACTGTGTCAGTTTGGGTCACTGTGTCCTCCACAACTCAGCATTTTCACTGCAGACGTAAGTTGTTCCCGAACTGCCTCCACTGCAGACACGCTGTTGTTGGATGGCTGCCCACCCCTGCAGCTGGGTTTGTCTGGTGGGAGCTCCTTACAGCAAGTCTCTCTTACAACAGCTCCATTTCTCTTTCCTTTGACTGTTCTTCACTCTACACCCCACCCCTAGGCCCTCCTTGTGATCTCTCCCTGCACTCTTAACACAATCACCATCTCCACTTCTGCATGAGCTATAGGCAGTCAAGGAAAAGGGCCTCCTTCTACAAAGACAGTTAGACAGAGATGAGAATAGCAATGGATTCACACTCCAAATAAAGTAAATGCCTAAACTGAAGAGGTATTATAATGAGCCAACATTCTTTGGCTGAAAGAACAGAGTGGCAGAGAACTCCTAAAAGAAAAAGAAAAAAAAAAAAATCTTTCTAACCCCATTGATCCAATCAATTAGTGGAAACTCATCATTAGGAGAAATAATTTTTAAAACTGTTTTTGTCTAAGAGTAAGGAGTGAAATGGGATAGTGGTAGTTATTAATTACTGAATCTGTTATTCCCTCTTTTCATATGTTTTTAAGGGGGAAAACAAAGGCCCCTGGGATTCTAGAAATGAAATCAACAACGTGAAACTATTCTTAAATGAGTACATTTCATTTGCGTAAATCATCATGTTCATTAGTCTGCTGTTGTAAGATGACAATCCATGAGATCATAAATCTGACTTCCAGTTTTGAGCAATGATCCAGATTTGAAGGGAAGGATATGATTTCTGTATTTATGCCTAGAGGAAATATTTCTCTCAATGATACAATATTCTAATTACATCTGTTAAACCATTAGAACATATTAATGTATGCAGAAGTTCTTGGATACACTTGAATATAGATAAAGGAAATACCATTGTTATTGTTGTTGATAGATGCCATCAAGTCAGTGTCTGACTCATAGTGACCTTACGTACAACAGGTGAAACAGTATTGTTAGTGTTTCTCTGCTATTCATAGGGTTTTCAATGGCTGATTATTTTTTGGGAATGGGTTGCCAGGTTCTTCTCCCAAGCTTACAGCACCTGGTGTTCCCAGGCGGTCTCCCATCCAAGTACTAACCAGGCCTGACCCTGCTTAGCTTCTGAGATCTGATGGGATTGGACGCCAGAGTGGTACAGCTGCAGACACCATTGTTATTGGGTATCATTAAACATTTCTGCACTCCAATGGGAAACAAAAAAGGGAATAATCCAATAGAAATAAAACTCAAAAGGTAAATACATGTAACACTGAGCTCCACCCATGGCTTCTCTTTGGGAACTTGTCCTATCACTTTTTCTCCTCACAAATGGTCTGCCTCTCTACAACTTATACAGAAAGAGCCCAGGGTAGCCAAAAGAATAAGGTCTAGAATCACTCTCAGCTTCATGGCAATGATTCACTTGGATACAAAAAGCTTAGAGTAGCCAGGAGGATCCTGTAGTTGGCAAGGCTAGTTTCCCTAAGACATAGTGTAGGCTCCTTCTCTAAAGAACCCAGGCAGATTTTTTCCATCTGACTCAAGGATTTGAGGATACAGTTTGCTCCACTTCCTCTTAATTGGTCAAAGCCATTATTCACCAAGGGAAATTGCAAATTTCCCTTTTTTTCAGTGATGGATCTATCCATAGTAATTATTAGGGAGTGGCAGGGTGCTATGACTACCAAAGTTAACCTATATATTGAGTTAGGTGTCCCATCATTGATTCTACTTCAGTTATCTGATGTAACCCACTATCTGTTCCCTGCCTTCTTGTGCATAGTGACAAATACTTACATTATGCTCATCCTGCTAGGCATTCTTCTAAGTGTTTACAATGTATTAATCCGCTCAAATTTCATAACAGCTCCATGATTATCCTTGCTTTCTTAAATGGGAAACTGAGGCACAGAGGTGAAACAACTTGTCAAAGATTATATAGATCAGAAGTATATTAATCAGAATTTGAACCCAGGCAGTCTGGATCCTGAGTCATGCTTTAAGCCACCACATACTGAATTTTGTGGTCTCTTCAAACATCTGAGGTGATATTCATGGCTCCTTTTAGGCTCCCTCTGATACATTGAACACCCATTCTTCATTTGAGCTGGTTTCTAGACTCCTTGTTAATGTTTTCCTCACGTGAACTGGTTTTCAGATGCCCTCCTCCTCCATTAGCTTATTTTCCTGCTCTTGAACCACCAAAGTTTGCTGGCTTAGACCATGTTATGAATGAGTCTTCTCTTCTGGACGAAGGCAGGAAGCAGGCCGTATGTTTATTCCTTCTGAATCCTTTACAAAGCTGCCAAGAGTGTGCACACAGAGTGAGCCCTCATATGTGGCAAGGGCAGGCCAAGTAGGGATAATAGGCTTGCCCCTGTGGATAGCATAAGTCGGCTGGGAATATACTTTTATCTGTCACAACCTTAATTAAGGGAAAAGGCCTTATTTTGTAAAACACTGGCCTTCTGGCTAGAAATGCCAACATAATGAATTGGCTAATTGTTCCATCTTGCTGCAAATCTTTGCCAGTACTATCTCCAGATCACAGCATTGAAACTGGAAGGCACCTTACTTGGCAGTACCCTGTGATATGACTGACCTACACACACAGTGGTTTTGGTCCTGTTCTGTCTTTGGGGAGTATTCTGCAGCAGAACCTCCTTTTGTCTTTTACCCAGTGCTTTTCCTTCCTGTCTAGTTCCCCAGGGGCTGAGAGAGGTCTGAGAATACTGTCAGCTCCCTGCCAGGGCCTGGGAACACTCTTTTCTGCTATCACCAGCAGCTCCTGGTCTGCTCCCCGTCCCCTGCACACTCTCCTCCCTAGAGAGCGCAGATCCTTCTCACTCAGCAAATCCCTGCATGCCTCTCTTCCCAACTGGCCTCTCTCACTCTCACTGCTTATGTTCCCTCACCCCCAATATGCCAAGACTAAAGATATACCCCCTTCAGGAAGTGGAGCCTCAGGTGGCTTGTCTTGTTGAAGAAACCAACGTTAAGAGTTGCCCCTGGGAAGGATCTAAGGAGGGAGGGTGAGGGTGTAGAGGGGAGGCTGACTTTCTGCACTAGGTGCTCTCTCATACCCACAGCCTCTTCCAATTTAAATACTTGATTTTCAACACTAATTTAACCAGTTGGTTCTACACATTTCAAATTATAAAAATAATTTCTCTTAGGCTGGATGCCATGGTGCACGCCTGTAATCTCAGTGACTTAGGAGGTGGAGGCAGAAGGATTGGAAGTTCAAGGCTAGAGACAGCCTGTGCAACATAGTGAGAGCCTGTCTCAAAATAAAAAACAAAAAGGTGCCGGGGTGGGGGGAGCGTGCGGCTCAATGATACAGCACTTGCCTAGCATATGCAAGGCCCAGGGTCGGAGTGGGGAAGACCTGTCTTCAAAGAGAATGTTAGCTCGAAACGGATCATTGAGAACATGTGGGAAAAGCTAGATGTGTTTAGTAATCCTTTGTTCATGATCTCTCCTGACTTATCTAAGTCAAAGTAACTGAATCTTTGTTGGGGGTGGGGCGAACAAAAACAAAGTAATACATAAAAATTAAAGGAATTTGTCTCCTGAGATGCCTTGCCGGAGTCCTTAACTGATAATACAAGTCCAAAGATTCAGGGAGTGACTGGCAGATGAGCTGGAAAAGCCAGGCCTGCTGGCCACCAGCTCCTTCCTTTTAGGCCTGCTTTTTTTGGTTTATCTGAGCCATTTCTAGGACGTCACAGCAGCAGTTATATTCATTGCGACACTTCAGACTCCAAGTGCAGTGTTTACGTTCAGAGCCTCAGCCTTTGCTGCCTACACAGGACTCTAGGATTCATCACGAGGACAGAGGAAGTATTTAGATTCCTCAAGTTAAACTACAGTCAAGCTGGATCCCCAGTGGGCAATCCCACTTGAACCCTGTGCACTTTGTGGGG
This sequence comes from Pedetes capensis, assembly GCA_007922755.1. Classification (NCBI taxonomy): domain Eukaryota; kingdom Metazoa; phylum Chordata; class Mammalia; order Rodentia; family Pedetidae; genus Pedetes; species Pedetes capensis. The sequence continues at coordinate 21,403 of VMDO01003927.1, forward strand.
AATGAGGACTTTACCCATTTCATTCAAAACCCATATGAACAAAAGATGAAGCTGGCTCGTCTCCATCTCCTTTCTTCCCAAACTGCTTGTCTCAGAATGGGAAACGCAGCCAGTTTCTTAGAGGATTTGCCCTGCCTTGCTCCATAGCAGACTGTGTCTTCAGTGGGAACAATCTGCTCACGCCAAGAAACTGGGTCGTGTCTGAATGACAGTAAGTATGGGAAAACAATGTCTACAGCCAGCATCAAACCATGCCATGTGCTTTGTGGCTGGCACTGCCCCAGTGGGGACTCGGCAGACAGCTTAAGAAACTTCTGCAGGCTACCAGCTCTGACAAGCAGCTCTGTTGCCCTTGCTTGCCCTTCACTGCCTCATCCTCAGTTTTCAGTCTGGGAGTCTGTCTAGCTCTAAGTGAATTCCTCTTCTGTGACACCCAGCAGCTGAGGGATAGGATGGTTCTGGCTTGCCCTGGACACTTGTCTACTCTCAGGTTTCCCACAAACACTTTTTGTTCAAATACATATTCTTCCCTTTGCCTGGGTTGCTCTAAGCTCATTGTGTCCACTTCCACTGCTCAGCTCCACACCCTTCCTCAGGCCAGAAGTTCCTTAATGTGCACAGAACCCAGGCCAAGGCCATGTCATGCCAGCAAGTGCCCCTTGTTGCTGCCACTTGGACCACTGAGAGCCTACTGGCTTTGAGGTTCCAGTGTATGAGCCAGAGAACTCAGCCTAAAATACTGACAGAAGTAGGGCAGAAGAAATGAACCAAGCCAGGCATCAGGATTTCCAAGAGGCATGTATAATGGGAATGTGTAAGAAAATGTATAGGCACAAATGTGTAAAGGAAAAAGAAAATACCATATAAAGAAAGAGAAGGTTTCTGTCTCCACTTTCCCTGATTGCTTATAAGTCCATGTCTCTGAAGTGAAACAAGAAAAGGTGCCAAGCAAGAAGGTGGAAGATAAAGACATAAATGTAACATTTAGCTCTTAGTGCTTTGTAAAAGCCCAAAAACTATTTATTTTATGTTCACAACAACTTCCACATTGTTGCATCGGATGCAAGTTTTGTTGGATTTGGACACTCTGGAAGTTTTTGCATGGCTAGAGTCTCAGCATTTATTGAGGAGAGGGGGCTGGGATTTAGCTCAATGGGTAGAGCGCTGCTCTGCACTCTCTGAGGACCTGGGTTTGATCCCCAGCACCACAAAAGTGGGAGAAGGATGTTGCAATCCATTCCCAAAACAATCCTGAAACAGTAAGCCATTGAAAACACTATGAGGAATACTGTATTACTCTGTACCCCACCAACATTTACCAAAAAAGGGGATAAAAGTGACCAATCAAAAAGAGTTTGTCCAAGCTATTTGGGAAAGACCAGGGGGATAGTAGGAAGAGGAAGGGAAGAAGGGAGGGTAGAGGAGGGTGTAGTAGGGTCTGAATATAAAATGGCTCCCACAGGCTCATGTTTGAATGCTTAGTCCCCAACTGGTGGTGCTGTTTTGGGAGGCTGTGGAACTTTAGGACGTTGGACCTAGCTGGTGGTAGTAGGTCACTGGGAGGACTTTGAAAGTGAAATCTGGCCTCCGGTTTCTTTTGTTTCTCTGCTCCCAGTCCACCACAGTGTGAAGAGCTATCTTCCACCACAGGACCTGTTGCCAACTCCTTGGCCATGCCTTCCCCACCACTATGGACTGATACCCTCTGAAACCATTAGCCAAAATAAACCTTCTCTTCCTAAGTAATCTCTATTAGGTATTTTGGTCACAGAGATGCAAAAACTAATATGGGGAGAGATTATGACCAAAGTATGTTTTATACATGTATGAAAATGTCAATGAAACTCATGTACCCTACATACAGCAGGCAAAAAACAGTATTGTTAGTGCTTCTCTGCTATTCACAGGGTTTTCAATGGCTGATTCTTTTTTGGAAGTGGGTAACCGGGTCCTTCTCCCAAGCCTACAGCACCTGGTGTTCCCAGAAGGTCTCCCATCCAAGTACTAACCCGGCCTGACCCTGCTTAGTTTCCGAGACCTGACGGGATTGGATGCCACAGTGGTATGGCTGCAGGCCATACAACTAATACATACTAATGAAAAATAAAGAAAGGAAGAAGAAGAAGAAAAAAAAAGAAAACACTGTGAGGGTCCCTATGAATTGGACATGCCTTGATGGACCCAATAACAACAACAACAACAACAACAACAACAACAACAACAACAACAGTGAGGAGAGGGATTCTGGCACATGAGAGTTCCAGTTATAAAATAGGTGTTAGTTTTTATTTAACTATATGATCCCTTCTGCTCTATCAGTTGTTAGCAACATTTTCTGTGCACCATTTTAATGCTGTATGACTCTTTTATGATTTAACATTTCATTTAAATTTACATTTCCTGCCTTTTGTTTGTACATTAATTTGAACCATACCAAAAAAAAAAAAAAAAAAAACTGAGGCAAAAGAGGAGAAATTTCATGCAGGACAAATAAGTATACTATATTGGAGTAATTCTTGATTAAAATTAACATTTTACATAACAGTACAGGATCTGGTAAAAATCAACTCAAGATGCAGTATATTGCAGTTGCATTATAACTAACAAAGTCCAGACCCAAACTTTAAGCCAACTGTAAATCATGGTGACCAAAATAAAACTCATGTAGAAGTCAGTTTGCTTTCCTTGGATTTGGCAACACATTATCATTAACTTGGCATAAGATAGGCAGCAGGGGAGAGAATATTACATATTTTTGAACCAATCTAAGGTGTAGCCAGTTGGTAACCAGATAGAGTTTTAAGTTATAATATCCCTTTTAGGTAAGTAATATATCTAATCCAAACAGAAAGTATACTTAAATAGCATTATAAGAATAAAATAAAATACCTGGGTGCTGTGACTCATGAAGGTGAGGCAGGAGGATCGCAAGTTCAAGGTCAGAGGCATCCTGTCTCACGTTAGTGAGACCCTATCTCAAAAAAAAAACAAAACAAAACAAAACAAGGAGTAAGGGGCTGGGAGTGTGGCTCAGTAGTGGAACACTTGCTTATCATGTGTGAAGCCCTGAGTTCAACTCCCAGTACTGGAAAAAATAATATAAAATAATATCTACAATTTATTAGAGCCTGTTGTTGTTGCTATTAGGGGCTATCGAGTAGGTGCCTGACTCATAGCAGCCCTGTGGACAACAGGTGAAACATTATTGTCAGTGCTTCTCTGCTATTCATAGGGTTTTCAATGGAGGATTGTTCTTTGGGAGTAGGCTGCCGTGTCCTTCTCCCAAGCCTATAGCATTTAATATTCGAAGGCGCCTTTCATCGAAGGACAACCATGCCTGAACCTGCTTAGCTTCCAATATCTGATGGGATCGGACACCACAGTGGTACAGCTGCAGACTATTAGAGTCTAGCAAGTGCTAATTAGTAGGTTTGTCTTGTTAATCTTTTTAGAAAACTGATTTAGTACTAAAGTCCATAGTTTATATATGGGTTCATTCTTTGTGCTATACAGGTTTTGGCAAATGGATAAGATCACGTGTCCATTACAGTATCATACAGAATAGTTTCACTGCTCCAAAAATCCCTGTCTCATCTGTTCATCTCTTATCCCCTCTTCCTGAGTATCTGTCAACCACTGATTTATTTTTACTTTTTATTTTACTGATTATAGACTTTTGACCTTCCTAGGATGTCATTGTCATTGTTTGGACATGAGGTACCCCCTCAAAAGGCTCACTTATTGGAGCCTTGGTTCTCAATGCAGCAATGTTCAGGGTAGGGTTTTGGGGAGATGAGTGGATACTGAGGGCTCTGACTTCAGCAATGGATGACTCCACTGATGGATTCATAATTTAATGGTATTATTGAGAGGCAATGGAAATGTTAGGAGGTGGGGCCTAGATGGAGTAAGTAAGTCACTGAGGACATGGCTTTGAAGGTTGTATCTTTTTCCCTGCCCTATCCTGGCTCCTCTCTGTTTCTTGTTTGCAACCTCTGTATGCTCCTGACATCATGATGTTTCTGCCTTGCCTTGGGCCCAAAGCAATGGAGCTAGCCAACCATTAACTAGAACCTCTGAAATTATGAGCCCAAACAAATCCTTCCTCCTTTTACATTGTTCTCGTTGGTATTTGTCATAGCAACGAAAAGTCTGACCAACACAGTCATATAGTTGGAATCACAGTGGGTAGACTTTTCAGATTAGACACTTTCACCTGCATTTAATGGATGCTTCACTATGCATTTAATGTGCCTCTATGTCTTTTCATGGCTTGACAGCTCCTTTTTTTGTTACCTCATAGTAGTCCATCATGTGGATGTAACACAGTTTACCCATTCAATTACTGAAGGGCATCTTGGTTGCTTTCAAGTTTTGGCAATTATGAATAAAGCTTCTATAAACATTCTTCGGCAGGTTTTTGTGTGGACATAAGTTTTTAGTTCATTTGGGTAAATATCTAGGAGAACAACTGCTAGATCATATGGTAAGATTATGTTCGTCTTTGTAAGAAACGTACAGTCTCCCATAGTGCCTTCTCATTGCCTAATCTTTTAACTGCCCTTCGTGTATTTGTTTTATACTTTTCATTCAGATGAGAAAAATTGAGATTCCAAGATGTCAAATAACTTGCCCAAAGCCATACAACAGAGTGAGGACTAATGCTGGGATTCAAATTCAGGGTGATCTGACTTGAATGCTGGTCACATTTCTCCTACGCTATACTGTCTCCTAAGCAAACCTAATGTGCAGCTGGGGCAGGTGCCTCAATGGTGTGTGTGCACGTGGCCAATCTCTATGTAGATTAATGTCCCTGTCATGAGCCTAAAGCCAGCTAGCAGGGAAATGTCCTACTGCACAGGCTTGTAACTTTTCTCTTTCCCCTGAACCAGAAAGCCACTCTGTCTCCCCTCCTCTGCTATGGTCCCAGGGAGGAGCTGCAAGGCATTGTGAGTATGGCAGAGGGCAGGTTCTAGAGGCAGCTACAACTCCCTATAACTCTAGCAAAGACAGCCTGATTTCACTAAACTCTGCATTATCACTCCACAAGTCATATTCAGCAATGTAAATACAAATGGGCCTACACCTACACTTTGGATAGGGTCTCTTCCTGAGAAACTCATCCTAAGTTGAAAATATTGTAAGCAAAAATACCTCTAAAACATATCTAACTTACCGAACATCCTAGCTTAGCAATACATTGTACTATAGAATGACTAGTTGTTTCCCCTAGTGATTGCACAGCTGACTGGGAGCTGCAGCTCGCTGATGCTGCCCAGCATAGCAAAAGAGCATTTTAACAATATTGCTGATCTGGGAAATGAGAAAAATTTAAAATTCAAAGTATAGTTTCTACCAAGTGCATATTGCTTTTGTACTGTGATAAAATCCAAAAACTGACAGCTGAACCAGGATCATCTATCTACAAAAGACTCAACAACAGGTTTCTAAATTCAGAACTTCTTTCAAAGAAATAGAATACTGGTAGCTTGCAGTTCTAGAATGGATGGGAAGTTAAGGAAGAGAGTGATTATGATCTCCTTATTCCAGAATCAATGAAAGATGCTGGGGATGTATCTCAGTGGCAGATCACTTGTCTAGCATGCATGAGGCACTGCATTCAAGCCCCAGCACCACACACACACACACAAGACTGTCATAGATTCATGCCTATAATCTCAACTAAGGGATGTAGTCACTTAAAAATTCTAGATTTTTAGCTCAAGACAAGTGAGTTTTGCACTGCACTTTTGAGGTGTGATCCGAAATAGTTCTAAATCTGAACCAGGTCAGAAATCCATTCACACTTGTAGCTCAGTTAACTAATTATCACAACATCAAGCACAGTGTTGGGGAGACAGGTAAGTGACTAAGCTAGCAGTCAGGATGGACAATCTGGGCCCATAATTAGGGCTGTATTTGAGGCTCATCTCTGGTACTATTTACTATGACATTACATGATATGGAGACTATTACCTCCCACTTCGCAGATTATAACTATATACCATCATGCCTGGCAATAAAAAAATCTTCACTGTAATTATGAGGTAGTAATATTTACCATGTAATAAGATGTATATCAACCATCTTGTTTTCTGCAAAAGGCCTAGTGAAATTCTATATTCTTAACACGCATCAGTTTTTTCTCCTTTCTCTCTTCTTTCAGCAATGCCAGCTATAGTAGTCACACTGGCTTTCAAACAGGTGTCCTACTTCAAGAAGTATAGTTTGGTAGAGGTTGGAGAGATGGCTTAAGAAGTTTAACAAGAAGAACAATGCTTATTCTCATGGCTAACATGGTCTGGTTAAGTTAAGGAGTGCATTTTACCTAGCAATTTGGACAGCCTAGAAGCAAAGCCCTTTGCTGACAGTCACTTCTCTAGAAAGTTTATACAACTTTTCAGCTGTTGGTTGAAACTGCTACTTGAAGAAGTGGCGATATTTCTATCAGGGAGGAGACAGGTTGAGAGGAAACAATGAGACTGGAAAATATGAAAATAGGCTAAATTAGTGGAGATCTTATGCCCATGTATTTACCTGCCATGGAAGAGCTATGAGTTTAGGTCATATTTATACTTACATAGAAAGGGGAAAGAGGAATAATGTATAGATCAGCTATGCCAAGATGCCCATTCATTCTTTATTCAATAATAAAAATCCTTCTTGTTTTGTTTATTTTGTTTTTTGAGACAGTGTCTCACTATGTAGCATAGGCTGGCCTTGAACTCATGGTTCTCTTGCCCCCATCTCCCAAGTTCTGGGATTATAGGTATATACCATAATGCCTAGCAATAAAAAATCCTTAGTGCAATTATGAGGTAGTAAAGAAGGTAAGGGGGCCAACATGTTTATGCTAGACTTTATCCAAACACAGGCCCTAGGGAGCTATGGGTCTGGCATTCAAGATTCCATGTCATTACAGCATGACAGAAGAGACTTTGTGATTATCCAATCTCACCATTTACTCCTTGACATTCACCAAATTATATAAAAGAAAATGCAATACCAGTGACTCTGGAGGCTGAGGCAGGAGGATCATGAGTTTAAGGCCATCGGCAGCCTGTGCAAGTTAATAAGAACCTGTCTCAAAATTTAAAAAAAGGACTTGAGTTTGGCTCAGTGGTAAAGCACTTGCTTAGCATGCATGAGGCCCTGGGCTCAACTCCCAGTGCTGAAAACAAAACAAAACAAAAGAAAGAAAATGGATACCAATAGGTTAAGTCATTTCCCCAATGTCATACAGCTAGTCTGTGCAAAGATAGAGCTAAAATACTAATATCTTCATCTCTATTTTGGTAACCTTCTCAGTATACTTGCATTCCTCAAACTGAGACAGAACCACTTCCCTGGGTATATAGTTTGTGTTTGGATTTCTGCTGATGTGACAAAATATCTGAGATAATCAACTTAAAAGAAGGAAAGGTTTATTCTGGCTCATGGTTTCAAAGGTTTCAGTCCCTGATCACTTGGCCCTATTGCTTTGGGCCTGTATCAGCATCATACTTCATGGCAGAACAAGGCAGAGGAGGCCTGTTCAACTCATGGCATCCAGGTAGCAAAGAGAGAGATAGGAAGGGGCCAGGGTCCCAATATACCCTTCACGGACATACCCCCAATGACCTAACTTCTTCCCAGTAGGCCTAACCCACCAAAACTCCCACCACCTCCCAACAGTGCCACAGGCTGAGCATCAAGCCCTTAATACATGTGCTTTGGGGGACACTCCAGAGCCAAGTTACAGCACAAGGTGATAGGATAAACAAGGTGCTTTTTGTGTGTATGTGGGGGGGTGTGTCAATTTATTAAATGGCAACTTATTTATATGAAAACATACACAAATATATTATGGAATACAAGTCAAAATTCCTCAAAATGTTCAAGAAAAAAGAAGCTCTCACAAAGACTTTGTGCTTGAGATGAACTGTGGTCCACCTTTCAGGACACTCTGAGAACCATTGCTCACTTGGAGGCAGGGGATCTTCAGCAAACACCTGGAAAAGCATGATAGTATCCAATGGGTTCACCTACTCAGTGGCACTGGTTCACTCAGAGGTGATCAGGGACTTGTAATATATTAGGTAAAGTCACAAAGAGCTGGATTGATAAGATACAGTGCAGAGTAGTTCAAAATAGTGTCACTGGCCAACACCTTTTCATTTCACTGGCTTCCTTGAGAAACGGATTAGGTACAATAGTGGGATAAAGAGACCAGAATAATTTCAAGGGATAATACAACCAAACAAATCTACCACGAAGTTATGGTGTTTGTTACCCAAAGAAGTGAATACTTATATTGGATCCCCTCTCTTCCCTTTATAACAAAATCTCTTGAATATTTGTCTAAATTCACTCTTTTCAGTTTTTCTCTCCTCCTCATGAACCTACTATAGAAATGACTAATAAAAGTGGCAAAATTAACTTATAAATTTATAAATAAAATAACTTTATTATATTATTTACATTTTAAATTCCTGGGTTTTATGAACCAACTTATTTCCATGGTGGAATCTGGAAAACAGACAAGTGTTGTTAGTAACATTGAGCTTTTAAAATTTTGTTTCCAACTTATGGGGCTTGAGCCTTTTTGGAAACTAGCTACTGAGGAAATGATATGCTCAGCTCTAAAGACTGCATTCTGCATTATATTAAATTCATAAAACATTTCTATATAATAAATATGTATTACCTTATTTCATTTTCATTTTCATGAAAGACGACTACAGACTGCAAAAGTTTCTGGGTCCCAGTCCTATTGTATTAATAATACTGAAGCCATCTAGGGTGTCTTATGGGTTTATTTCTTAATTCCACATTTTTTACATAGCACAATCATATATACCAAGATGACCTGCTCATGCAACTGTGCTTGAAGGTCACTAAAGGCTAGTGACAGTTTGGTTCTCAGTCTTTTTTTTTTCCTCGGCTACATCTCTGCCTGCAGACATGCCACTGTGGCATTCAATCTCATCAGATCTTGGAAGCTAAGTAGGGTTGGGCCTGGTTAGTACTTGGATGGGAGATTATCTGGGAACACCAGGTGCTATAGGCTTGGGAGGACCTGGCAGCCCACTTCCAAAAAAAAAAAAAAAAAAAAAGACATTGAAAACCCCATGAATAGCAGAGAAGCACTGAGAATAGTGTTTTACCTGTTGTACATAGTGTTGCTATGAGTCGGACACTGACTTGAGGGCACCTAACAACAACAACATCTCTGCTGATTCCATTCCAATTTTTATCAGGTTAACATTCTGTGCTTCTGCTCTTTGTTCTTTTGAGTGACTTTGACTTTCCCTGTTTTGATCCCTTGTGCCTTCTGAAAGGTTCGGGCTTGTGTTCAACCCTGTGGTTCTTTCAGCTCTGGGCTGCTTTGGACAGGTTATATCACTCTAGACTCGATGTAAGTCTCAGAAATTCCTTTCATTTTGACACAAAGAAAACAGTTTCATTAAACAATTTTTGCTATCTTGATTGATAGCTAGTAATAATATTTTTTAAATGATGAGAGCATCAAATTTATAGTGAAAGGCTTTCAGTAAAAATTAAAGTTGAAGAACCCAACTTTAGTAAAGTCAATACAAATGTTTCTAAAATCCTAAACATTAAAATTTCTAAAGTCAGGGGGCAGGGAACAATATTATTATAAGTTTTAACCACTAGCTTCTTGGAACACATCAAATGTAGACAAAAAAACAAGTTTGACCACTGTGTATCAGTCTAAAAACCTATTTTCCCAAGGGCAAAAACATTTTCCATGTCATCTACTTGTTATACCATACCTTAATTTCATGGTTTTTTGTATTTGCCAGGAATCCTCTGTATAACTGGAGGTTTAATTTTATTCTTATTACCAAAGCTAAGAAAGTAGAATTTTTCTATATATAGTTTAGTCTAGGAAAGACATACATCTTTTACCATTTTTCCCTAAGTTCTACAAAAAAGATCATAAAATAAGAATTAAAATTCTGTAACAGGCATTTCTGCCACCTATTTTATCACCACATTTTTGTTTCCACAGTTTTCAAATTTATTTTTAAGTAGCCATGAAAATAAAAAACTAAAAGGTACAAGCCAAAATAAGCATAAAATATTTCAAAGAGGTTCAAGAAGATATCAAATTTATAAAAAGAACCAATTAAAAGACTTGGAAATACAAAATACAATTATTAAAATAAACAGTGGAATAGTCGCAGTTGAGACCAAAAAAACTGAGAGCCAGAAGAATGACAGATTATCTCCCATTCTGGAAGACTGAAGCTTAAGATGACAAAATAGATATATGAAAGAAATGTTGAAAAACATGGAAAATAGATTCAGAAGTTCTAATATCCATCTAATGGAGGGCAGAAAAGAGTCAAAGGAATAATATTTTTCAAATTCTCGTAGTTTGCAGAAAGTTGAGTCTTCAGATTAAAGGCCCCATCAAACACGGAGACCTCTGTTCCTGAATGCCTCCATACTTACAGGAAGACCACTGTCCTGAGATCTTCAATCATTCTGAGCCCTAAACCCTATCTCCCTCTCCCCAAGACCAAGACCAGCAGTATCAAGATAACAGACTGCCAGCATTCCCACCCTCCAACAGCATGTTTGGTAACCTTCCCCAAGGCTTACACTCTTGTTACACACTTAACAAGAATTAGTACTTCTAAGTATACAATAAGTTTTATCAATATGAAATGTCACTGTTATATTTGACTTGTTTCACCTTGAACTCTATTTTGTCTACTATATTATACTTGCAACCATCATTGTTTTTGTTTGTCTAGTATATTTCTTTGACTCCTTTATTTTTAGCCTTTCTCTGTCATTTTTGTTTTACACAGGTATCTTGTAACCATCAAAATTTTACTGGGGGAGAAGAGGGGAGAAGGTAGTTTCTAATCAGATAGTTCCTACCTTGTAAGAAGAATTTTCCCCATGTGTTATCAGTATGTTCTTATTGCTCATTTTCTGCTCTTAATGCTTTATACTTACCATATTTTCTTCTCATTTTTGTCTTTTCCATCCTGATTTTCAGTGAAATAAAATTTTGCTTCACTTTTTCAATCTATTGGAAGTTATACATTTTATTTTTATTTTACTGATAAATTTTAAACACAGTTAAATTGAAACTGAATACATAGCTGGAGTATATTTGGATATCCCCCTAAGCAAAACAATATCTGTAGAATGCCTTATTTTTTCTAACTCATTTGCTTCTCTTTACCATTTCTGCCAATTTCCCATTTTGAAAATCACATTTGAGTTAAGATCTGGATGATTATTTCTTTAAATGCATAAAATCTAGTAACAAAGGAAAAAAATGTTCCTTCTGCCTAGAATGTTTGCCCTCAATCTTCAGTCCAAAACTTGCTCCATTCCAGGCCTTCCCATCTCAGCTGATTCAGTTCTATTCTTCCAACTGCTCAGACCCAAACAAAAAACTTTTCTCTTTCTCCAATATCCCACTGCAATCTGTCGAAAGATCTTGATAGCTCTCTATATTAGTCAGCTGATACATTGCTATAAACAGAGAAACCAGCCGAAACAAACTCATGGGGTAGAGATTTACTGGGAGCTCATGGTTAAAGGATTAGTCCACAAGGGTAGCAGAGCAGGTGTGGCAGCAGCAGGCAGGAGGGCCTGTGGCAGAGAAACTCAAGTCACATCTTGCCAGATCAGGAGCAGAGAAAGTGATCAGGAGCAGAGAGCAACCAGAATCCTGGGTCCACCTAAAAATCCAAAGTCCTGCCCCCAGACAGCCACTTCCAAAAGTAGAATCCCACCTCCCAAAGTTCCTACAGCCTCCACAAAGCACAACCAGCTGGGGACCAAATGCTCCAAAACATGACCTTTGGGGGACATTTAGATCTAAATCTTAACACTCTAACTTCAAAATATATCCAGTCACTTCTTGCCACTTGCACTATTAGCACCTGGTCCAAACCACCTTCATCACACTCCTGGACTACTCAGCCTCCTAAAAGATTCCTTCTACTCTTGCTCCCAGATATCTCTTCTCCACACAGCATCCAGAGTGATCCCTCTGAAGCCTAAGTCAGATGATGTCATGCCTTGCTTCAAAATCCTGCAGTGGCTCCCCACATTACTCAGAAAATCCTGAATCCTCCCAAATGTCTACTATGCCCAGATGATTTGACATTCAATGATGTCTCTGACCTCGTATCCTAACACTAGTCACATTCTTGCTGTTCTTTACATACGTGTCTGTCACTCATGTTACAACTTAGGGCCTTTGCTCTATCTTTCTCCTTGTCACAGCCCCTAACATATAGCTAAGTCCTCCACCTCATTCAAGTCTTGCTCATAGGACAACTGCTCCGTGATGCCCATGCCAGCCACTCTACTTAAAATCACACCTCCACCCATGCTACCCATTGTCCTTAGCCTGCTTTATACTCTTTCTCTTTTGCATAACACCACCTTTAAATATACTCCATAATTTACTAATTTATAATTATTACTTATTATCTGTTCCCCCCGCCAACACACACACCAATTAGAATGTCATATCCCCAAGCAAAGATCTTTGCCTGTTTTCCCAGTGTTGAGCAAGTACCTAAACAGAGCCTAGTACATAGCAGGCACACAATAAGTATTTACTGACTGATGAATGTACTGACTGATGTTTAGGCAGATGATTTTAAGTCACAGCTTAATTACTACTTCTCTGAATTGCTTCTGACCATCTGGAGTAGTAGTTCAGTTATTACTCTGGTGATTTTCATAACAGAATTTAGCTCCACCCCAAGTATTCTTAGATATTTGCTGATGTTTTGATCTTTCTACCTCCTTGCTCTCCAACTTCACAATGATTACTAGAGCATTCTAGTACCTGGGACAGTGCCTAGCACATAGCAGATACTCAACAAAAGTCTCAGATCATAAGCTGGAGGCTTAGTTACCTGCTTTCATGTTCCAACAGCTTGAGAATTGAGGGGGGGCTGAGGCTATGAGTAAGTGGAGACTGCTACTTTGGAGGAAGCTCCCTTACCTCTTCTGCTGGAGGCAAATGCTTGTACCTAGAATGAGCCTCAGTATACCTGATACCTGACCTGCAGCAACTAATGGAGTGTTCTTTCTTTCAGTCTGCCTTATCTATCTCCTCCACATTCCTTCTTCTACAAGGTATTTATTGGGTGCTAAGATGACTTAAGGTTTACTTATGTCTCCCAAAGGTCCATATGTTAATGGCTTGGTCCTGAAGACAGAGGTACTGGGAGTTGCTGTGGACCTTTAGGAGGTGGGGTCTAGTAGGAGGTACTTGGGACCTTGGGGTGTGCCCTCCGAAGGTAGTTTCAAGAGACAGTTGTTACAAAAGCCTAAGTTTTGGCCTCACCCAGTCCTCTCTGTACTCATGGTTAGAGAAGCAATCTCTTGCAGCCCTCAATGAGCCTGTGGTATACCATTTGGACTTGAACCTCCAAAACTGTGAGCGAAATAAACCTTTTATCTTTGTAAGCTGGTTTGCTCTGGTACTTCATTGCGGTAACACAAAGCTAACTGATACATTGGGTCTATGATCTATCCAGGCAGTCTTCAAATGGACTTTCCAAAGGCAGGGATATTCTTGCTCCTCAAAAATGAGTTTCTATATCCTCAACTTCAGATGTACTCTTTTCTAAAGCTGGCCAAAAGCTTTTAGGCATGAACATGATTTTTTTTCCCATTCTACAAAATAAAGTATCTCAACTCTTGTATCTCAATACTTACTATGATCTGATGCCCTAAAATGATTCAAAATGCTGGTTTGGAGAAAGCCTCAGGGGTTTCTGTCTCTCTCTCTCCCTGTCCTGCAAGTATGTAAGAGGGAGGTTGCCTGGTATTGGAAAGCTCTCAGTTCAGAACAAAATAGTATGCAAATAATGTGTATCATTTCTAAAACAATTGCAATGCTTTCTGGAACCATCAGATTTTAGGGGGATGAGCTGGATAAAGACTACATGTAAATTTTTATTGATTTATTTTGGATTTAAGATAGGTATTCAGTAAGGCCATTAAAACTACTTTATCACTGGGTACCATGACACATGCCTATAATCCCAGTGACTCAGAAGGCTAAGGTAGGAGGATCACTAGTTTGAGGCCAGAGGCAGGCTGTGCAACTTAATAAGACCCTGTCTCAAAATAAAAAAATTAAAAAGGGAGGTTAGTGGGTGCAGTTCAGTGGTAGAGTACTTTCCTAGCATGTGCAAGGTCCTGGGTTCAACTTCCCAGTATGAAAAACAACAAACATTCAAACAAGCTATTTTATCAAATCATGTCATGAAATATTATTCCATATATAATCTTCACCTTTTTTAATTGAAGAAATGTGTAAAGTTTTCTACTTTTTATTTTTAAAATGATGAAAACATTTAAAAAGTGAGGAAGCATCTAGTTTTTAGATACTTGGGGAATATCTAGCAAAAAATTATGAAGAGGACTGATCCTTAGAAAGAGGGCAAAAGAGAAGAAGTGGTTGTCTTCATGGGTAGAAGATACTTTGTTAGTTTCCAAGTCAGTGGCAGAACACAGAATCACCACGTGTTGATCTGCTTGGCTTTTAAAAAGGCACACTCCACCTGTCTGATGGTAACTGAAATTTGTAGCCACTGAAAGAAAACGCATGTACCTGGACATTTCCCCAAGGCAATAAAATACATTGAAATAACTTGTCAGCTCATTACCAGAGGCTGTCATTACCAATGTTGAAGGACATTGCTATTCATGCACATACTGTTCTTTCTTTCATCAGGACTGAGAAATCAGAGCATCCTTCAGAGACCTGCTATACTTTGTCCAGCCAAACATCCCTGGGAAATATGCAAAGGAACTGAGCTCTGTGCACCATTACAATAGCCTGTGCCCTCTCTGTTTCCCTCTGACTGATATATCATCACCAAGACATTCACTACACAGTTTCATGACTAAGAAGCAGGCCGCTGCCCAGGTTACAAGTTAGGAGGAGTAAGCAATGAGACATGGTTTAAATGTTCTAATTTCATAAAATAAATTAATGCAGATTTCTAGTGATCTTGCTAATACATATTTCTTCAGAGTTTGTGGGGATAAGTTCTACATTAGCTGTTCGTTCTTATTTACGTATTTATATACACATACCACTGTTTTCCTTTTCACTGAATGACTCAATGTATTAGGTAGGAGAAAAAGACAGTTTAGCTAACAGGCTCTGAGAACTAGTTCAAAAAGAAAAGGGAAAATTGACTACAAATAATGTAAAATCTTTTTAATAAATATGAGTTAAATGACTCATTAAAATGTTTAAAATAAAAATAAACTATATATCACTTTGAAGTAATTTCTATACTTCATCTAATGATATTTCTTTTCTTATTACTTTAGAGTTACACATTACACATTACACATACACATAGTTACACATTACACATTACACATACACATAGTTACACATACACATTAAGAAAAAAAATGACTTTGAAATTTGTTTGGATCCCAGCTGACCTAACTGTAAGGCTGAACTCTAATTACAGAATTCTCAAAAGTAGTAAAAGAGAGAAATCACAATAGTTATGTACAAAGACAAAATGATTTTTATATTTAGAATCGGATTATAACTATAGCAAGAAAATTACAATAGCTTTGAGGATATTCAGTAGACAAAAATATCTGGGGCCCAACTGAGAAATGACTTATTGAACTCATCACAGTCCTTAAAAAGAAACTCTAATGCATTCTGAGAAACCTTAAGAGCAGTAGCTGTTATACTTGGCTTACTCATCATCCTTAACTACCGTTTATAAATCCTCACCACCTTTATACAGCAGGTACTATTAATCACCTTTGCAGAGTTCTGGGAAGTTAAGGATCAGGGAGGTTGATGCAAGGCCAAACACTCTGAGGTCATGGGCAGATGAGGATGGGATCTGAATCTGGGAGTCTTGCATTCAGCCTTGCTTCCTAATTATGTATTTACTTCTTCTCTTCCTCCAATTCCTCCCTTCCTCCGACTCAGCCATGAGGTTTTATTTTTCAACTGTGTTGCTTGGTGTGAATGAGAAGGATGACACTCAAATGGGGAGATAAAGCAGCTCGCCACATGTCAACAGTCGAGGAGGGGTAGTGATTTAGAAGGAGACAGAATCTTAATTATGTCACTTGCTCAAGGGCCTGACCACAGTATTAGTGGCTCATCCTGATGAGTAGACCATGACACCAGCCAGACACTCAGGGCTACATTTCATTGTTCCCCTGAGACATGGGGACTTCCTTAGTTCCAACGAAATCTCACACAGTCTGGGTATGTCAACACTTGCCAGAGAATTGACATGAAAACAGGAAAGTTCCCCTCCAATGTAGCTGGTCTACAGCTGGCTATACAATTCCAACCTCCAGATATTTGGAATCATACGCTAAGAACCTTTAAAAGGGCCTTCTGTACACATTCATCTAGTTTATTTTTTTTTTTAATTTAAGTGCTTTGTATTCTCCATTGCTGCCATAACAAATAACCACAAATGTAATGACTTAAAATAGTAAAAATGTATTATATTACAGTTCTACAGGTCAGAAGGCTGACACGGATCTCACTGAGTTAAAATTAAGGCATCAACATGGCTGTCTTCCTTTTGGAAGGCTCTGATAGAATTATATTATCTCGTCTATTCTTTTCTAGAAACTGCCTGTGTTACTTGGTTCATGGCCCTGTGCTTTATCTTCAAAGCCAGCAACAGCAGGTCAGATTCTCATGCCATATCACCGATCCATTCTTCCTTCTCCTTTTTCCAGTTTTCCTTGTGATTATATCGGACATATCTAGATAATCCAGGATAATCTCCCCATCTCAAGGTCAGTGCCCTTAATTACATCAATGAAGCCCCTTTTGTCATGTAAAGTAATGTATTTACAGGTTCTAGGAATTAAGATGTGGATATTTATGTGCAGAGGCATTATTTTTCCTACTACAGATGAGTTTCTGTTTTGTTTTGTTTATTCTCCATTTCAGCTAGAAATAATTTGGGACTTCTGCCACTCAGATGCCAACAGGAGACAAATCCCCCAGTTAAGACTTGCTAACAGTTTATTACCAAGCCAGGGCACTTATGACGTTTTAGATGGTTTTAGATGCTTAGTGCTAAAAGGCAGATGTGGAACGGCTGTTAGAGAGAAACTATATTTGTTAAGGAAGCCTGAGCTATAGCAGATGTTTTCTGCTCACAAACAGTTCTGAGCAGGTGAACAGGACCAGGAACTGGGCCTCCTCCATGCAGCCAATCAGGAACCCAGGCTAATGGAGGTTGCCAACTTCTGAGGCTGTCCTAGGGGCTGCTGCCTCCATGCCAGCCAGCCCAAAGGGACCCAGCTCATCGGGAAAAGGAACATGAAACAGAGAACATGTTGAAGGTTTTCATGGGCCATGCCTGGATGTGGTATACATCTCTATTCCTAACCCACTGACTAGACCTCAGTTTCCCTTAATTGCAATGAAGCCTGAGAACTGTACTCTGGCTATATGTTAGAAAGAAGAGGAAGCAAACATTGTTGAATAGCTGTCAGGATACCAAGAAACTGTCCTAATCTACTCTAGGCTCTTCCCAGAATTTAGTCTCCTCAGCTTCCACAAGTCATCAATCCTAACAATTACCAACTTTGGCTCTGAAGCATGACATTTTATCTTGAAATAAAACAGGCACTTGAGCCTAAAGGGTACCATCTCACAGGCAGAGCTCTTCTCTCCTTTTCCTTCCTTGCTCTCAAGCTTTTATACCAAGAAGTGTTCTAGGCTGTAGCTAGACTTGCTGTCTCCAGGATTCCTGAGGAACCTTTTAAATAGGAAAAAGGCTTGCTATTGGAAGACTGCCTGGAGCATCACTCTCCCATCATGAAATCCCCCAGTACAGCCACGCTGCAAGGGCCTCTGATAAAGATGCTGCAGCCCTTCCTTTTCTGGTAGTGGCTGTTCCTGCCAAAAGGGGGCAGGCTGGAAGCTGAAGGGATTTGGAAAGGCTGTACCTTAGGGATAAGGCTATTGTGACAACAGTGTCCTGGTCTGTTCTGTATATTTCAGAAAAGCTAATGGTCCCCCTGAGGAAAGGTCTGGATGGTGTCTTTTTCCTCTTCTCAGGAGACCAGTAGCCCAAGGAGAATGTTCACAGGCTTCACAAGGAGACACTTACCCTCCGGACAGTCAAATAGCCCTCCATTCCATACCTTTTACAGCTTGTTACAAAGCTTGTCTTTCCCAGGTGAGGAGAGGAGACAGCCATGCACAGGTCGGCCATTGGACAAGTAGCAGAGCAGGCTGGCCCAACAGTAGTCCTGGCTGCTGTGTCACTGATAGCTGGTTCTACTGTGTTTTCACATTGAGATGGCAGTTACCGATTTGAGATCCAGCTCAGAGATCTGTGATTTAAAACAGAGCCTAAGACCTGCATCTCAGAGGAACCAAATAGTTGAGGAGGGGAAGTACTTCAGTGAATAAATGCCAGCTAATAAATGTGGCCGTATAGCCATAGCACTGTGGTGTCTGATCCTGTCAGATCTTGGAAGCTAAGCAGGGTCAGGCCTGGTGAGTACTTGAATGGGAGACCGCCTGGGACACCAGATACTGTAGGCTTGGGAGAAGGACCAGGCAACCCACTCCCAAAAAATAATCAGCTATTGAAAACCCTATGAATAGCAAAGAAGCACTAACTGACAAGAGTGTTTCGTCTATTGTACATAGGGTAGCTATGAGTAGGACACCAACTCTATGGCACAACAACAACCACGTAGCTGGTAAGAATGTTATTTCTAGATGTATCTGTGAGGATGTTTTTGGAAGAGAATAGCATTTGACTCAGAAGACAGTAAAGAAGATCACCCTCACCAATGTGAGAATCATCCAATTTGTAGAGGGCCTGAATAGAACAAAAAGGTGAGGAAGGGCAAATTCTCTCTCTTCTTCAATTAGGACATCCATCCTCTCTTGCCTTTGGACATCGATTGGCATTCTTCTGGGATATTCTGACTCTGACCAAGACTTACACAATCTTCCCTTCCCCCGTCTCTCTCTGGATTACCAACTGGATTTCCTGGTTTTCCAGCTTCTACACAACTTCTAAGCCTCCATAATCATTTGAGTCAATTCCTTCTCATACCTATGTGTTGATTTCTTGATCTATATACTGTTGGTTCTGTTTCTCTGGAGAACCCTAATACAATATATGCTAAAATAAATAAACTTTTGTTGTTTTGTATTGTTTTGTTTATTTTTGAGACAGCATCTCACTCTGCAGCCCCACTGGCCTGGAACTCAAAAAAAATCCTCCTGTCTCAGACTCCCAAGTGTTGGGATTACAGGCATGTGACACCACATGCAGCTTAATAAACTTTTTAAGTTAAATGAAAAAGTTATCACTGTGTACTTGTTACAGCATTTTCTACTAATGAATTGTTATTAGCTCACATATTTAAAGATGGGAACTGCATATGACACAAAGTAAATAAATATGGCACCAGTTGCTTTGGTATAGGCTGTTTTGATCCAACTGTTTAGTAAACAAATACAAAAATTCTGTTCTTTCAGAAAAGACTCTGATTTGCCCTTTTCTTGGTGTGTAATTTCTAATTCACAGCTTTTTATCTACCTGTATATTTTTTCAGCAATCTAGAGCAAAACAGTTGTTTATTATTTCATTACTTATTTTATTCTCATGATCTGAAGTCAAAGATTCAGTTAATTAAATAACTTAAGACACTAAAGATTTGGTCTATAAAATGTGTTTCAATGGAACATTTCCCCTGCAAAGGCAAACTGCAGCACAGACATGCTTACAATTATATGCTGTGATCTTTCTAACTGAAAGGTGACAGCTATCGTGGAGGGAAGGGGAACCATCGGTACTTCTTATGCAGAAAGGGTAAAGAACACTTCATGGAACTTTTGTTGCCTTTACATTTGTGTGTGTAAAGTGAATTTCAGTAAGTCAGAATGTGGCTGCTGTGGGTGACACACTTGCTATCACAGCCACAAATGAAGACACAACTTTAGAAACTAAAATCAAGAGGCAGAACTCCATTAGAAGATTCAAAATAAGGTTATATTAATTTTTTAGTTAAATATTGAAATATAAATACCTAGTTCTCATTGAAATGTGGGGTCCTCTGGGTCTTTAGACACTAGTTTGAGAAAGAATAATATAATTCAAGTCCTTCTTTTTAATATGTTGTTGTTGTTGTTAGGTGCCGCCGAGTTGGTATCTGACTCATAGCGACCCTCATAGGGTTTTCAATGGCTGACTGTTTCGGGATTGCCTTGGGAGTGGATTGCCAGGCCCTTCTCCCATTTTTGCATTGCTGGGAATTGAACTCGGGGCCTCAGAGACTGCAGTGCAGTGCTCTACCAACTGAGCTAAATCCCAGCTCTTTTTAATAAAAGGAATCTAAAAGGCAGTCAGGTAGAAATAGATGCCCTCTCTCCCTCATTATCTGCCCCTCCCTCTACAACCTCCCTATTTTTTTTTTTTTTTTTTATTTTCCTACTCTTCCCTCCCTCCCATACCCCTTCTCTCAGAATCCTGTTCCTGGGAGTCCCTTTTTCTTCCACATAGTTTTAAGAGTGCCCAGGGCTCCTATGGGCAGAATACCAGGTTATAAGCCATTAAGTGTAGCTGGCTGGGATGGGCCTTCTGGAGAGACTATTTGGCATTCCTAGGATGCACAGGTCCCATTATCAGAGAGCTAAGAAGGACACAACTGGAGGGGAAGAGCTTATACATGGAGTCAGCCACATGGTTGAGTTTGGCTCTTTAATAATAGTCCAGCAATAACAGTTGTGAGTTGGCAGATTTCAGGTGTTCAGGAGCAGAGGTCTCTCTACCTTCCACCTTTAGGACAGAAGAATAATGGTGAAGAGCCGAATCTGACACTGTAGCTACCAGGTATATGACTTTAAGCAAGTCATTTGACCGCTCTGGGTCTGGTTCTTCACCTATAAAGTTGGGGGGAGGGGTGGAGCAAAGAATAATAACTGTTGTCTCACAAGGTTGCTACAAGGATTGGATGAATTGTTGTCATTGTTAGGTGCCATTGAGTTGCATCCTACTCATAGTGACCCTACGTACAATAAATAAATAAATAAAAAATAAATAAATAAAACCACTGACATTGGGCCAGGCACATGGCTTTTTTTATGCTTAAACCCATTGTTGCAGGCACTGTGTCAATCCATCTAGTTGAGGGTCTTCCTTTTTTTTCATTGACCTACCACTCTAATAAACATGGGTCCTTCTCCAGGGATTGGTCCCTTCTTGCAACATGTCCAAAATACATCAGATGCAGTCTAGCTACCCTTGCTTTCAAGGAGCACTTTAGTTGCATGTCCTCTAGGACAGATCTGTTGGTTCTTTTGGTAGTCCATGGTATATTCAATATTCATCCCTGGCACCATAATGCAAAAGCATCAATTTTCTCCTTTCTCCATTATTCACCATCCAGCTTTCACAACCATATGATGCAAATGAAAATACCCTGGCATGAATCAGGAGCACCTTTGTCTTCAATGTGGCATCTTTACTTTTCAACACTTTACATGTAAAATGCTTGGGACAGTGACTGACATAGCTGTTGTTACTGTACCAGTCTTAGTTTCCTCGTACTTCTCACCCTTCATTCCAGAAAAATAAAAAATTAAAATAAATAAAAAATAAAAACACACCTGCCTCTAGTATACTTTGGCTATTGTCTGTCGTCAACAATAGCCACCAAGTGAACACTTTGGAGGAGCCACAAAAGTTTCCTGCCTTCAGTAAAGGTATATTCTCCAGGAAACCAAAGGAAAATACATATTGCCAATTGTAAATACAGTGCCAAGTGTTAAAACTGAGAAGGTGCTACGGGATCAGGGAAGAGCAATTGAGTTTTATCAAGTGAAGCTTAAGGAGGAAGGTAAAGCTTCAGCTGAATCTTAAATGATGTGCAAAGGGACTGCTTCTCATTCTAAGAAAACCTTGTTGTTGTTGTTAGGTGCTGTTGAGTCAGTATCGGACTCACAGCGACCCTCATAGGGTTTTCAATGGCTGACTGTTTCGGGATTGCCTTGGGAGTGGATTGCCAGGTCCTTCTCCCATTTTTGCGGTGCTGGGAATTGAACTCGGGACCTCAGAGACTGCAGCGCAGTGCTCTACCCATTGAGCTAAATCCCAGCCCAAGAAAACCTTAGTGGTTCTTTTAAGGAATGACCCAAATCCTGCATCAAGCTACTGGGATGGAAAAACAAGGACAGCTGACTCAAGGATTCTGGGATTGTGGACTCATCCTGCAAGCTCCTTAAATCAAGGAACTGTCTCCTACTGGTCTATCTTTTTCATACACCTGCCTGCCAGACATTCCAGATATATTTGGCCTAAATGTGTTCATTTTTCTTGGTTTTTAATACTTCTGTTGGTATATAGTTATACATTTCTATAATGTGCAATAAGCAAATTTTTAACAGAATTAAAGACAAATACAGCAAGCACACACGAAATCCAATATAAGCAGCTGAGTTACCTATTACAGTGGTATTAAAATTCTTTTTGTAAAAATTTTACATTTTTGGCTGGGCACAGTGGTGCATGCCTGCAATTCCAGCAACATGGGAGGAGGAGGCAGGAGGATTGCAGGATCAAGGCCAGATGCAGCTTATATAACTTAGTAAGACCCTGGCTCAAGAAAAAAAAATTGCAAATGGGCTAAGGGTATAGCCCAATCATAAACCACTTGCAAAGTATGTGCAAGGCCCTGGGTTCAGCCCCCCATTACTGCAAACCCACCCACCCCTTTTTTTTACATTTTTTCATTGACACATAATATTTGTATAGATTCAGGGAATACAGTATGAGTTGACTACTTGATGGTCAGGTGCCACCGAGATATACTAGCACAGGTATTAGCTCAGACTCTCACTGCCCTTCAAGATGCAGGAAAAATTGGCTCAAACTTCCACCAACTTTATAGCTTCTGAAAACCCAGAGTCTCCTCAAACTTTGAGAAGATCATGTACTCAGGTCCTCCTTTAGTTCCTGGGTTCCTGGCTGCATGAGTATTGTCTCTACACTGCACTGTGTGGACTGTGCTTTAAAGGAATGCATCTCCACATTCATCCCTGAAATCTACTCCACGCCAGCATGTACAAGCACAGGAAACTTCACAGAAAACCTTGGCAACCACACAGGGAACAGTTGCATCTTGAGTTTTTCATGCAGCCTTCCAGTATTTCATCAATGCCCTGTCTCTCCTTTCTCTTTTGCTCTAGCATGCATCCCTCTCACTCTCTTAACAACCAATAAATGCTTCCTCTGATTCACACACAGAAACTCTGCCATTGCCTAGGACTTCGGGTCCTCATTTTCTTCCTTAAGCACTCATCAAGGTGTTTTCTCCCAAGATCATTACTTGCATAAGGCAAATTCTAATGCCAGATGTTCCATAACAACATTTTTATTTTCTCTGTCTCCTAACATTTATACGTCAGCAGAGGAGTGGGGGGAGGGGGCTGACCTCAGTGGAAGCAGCAGCTGTTCCAAGCAGATGCAGCAGCAGCCAGGGAAACTAGCAGAGGTGGCACAGGGACACATCACATGATCTTGGGCTCAAGCTCCTCATAAGCACCATGTGCTCACCAATGAGAGAAAAAAGGTTTGCAAAAGGGGAGATCTCTAATAGAGCAAAAGGACATAAAACCAACAAAATGAAAATCATTAATGTCAAAAGAACCCATTGAGCCTAGGGCCTTAGGTAAGAAAAAATTACAGACTTGACAAAGAAAGGTGTATCCCCATACTTTTATTGATCTAAAAGTAAATACTTAAATACTTAAAAGGAATTCTTATAAATATTATTCAGATCATCCTGACAAAAGAACAGATTTCTATTTATTCTATGCAAAAGAATGCCAATTACGAAACTGTTTGCTATGGAAGGAAAAAAAAATCCCCAATGGCTTAGTGTTATATAAAAGTTATTAAGGTATAATTCTTTGAGAAAATGTCCAAATGTCCTTGGAAAAAGAAACAAACAAGCCTGGCGCAGTGGTGCATGCCTGTAATCCCAGCAACTCCGGAGGCGGAGGCAGGAGGATCACAAGTTCAAGACCAGAGGTAGTCTGCATAATTTAGAGAGACTCTGTCTCGAAAAGTAAAAAAATGGGTTGCGTGTGCAGCTCGTTGGTACAGCACTTGCAAAGCATGCCCTGGGTTCAAACCCCAGTACTGCAAAGAAAAAAAACAAAAAACAAAAAACAAAAAAACCCCTTATCCTCCCACCTTCTATCAAGCAGACATATATAGCTATTATTAATGCTCACGGGATAGGTAAATAATAGTTGGTGATTCCAACTTACTCCTCATCTATAAGATTCTTAAAGTAGTGATCCATTCTAGGCTATGACAAAGAAGTTCATTTTGTTAGTAACTTCCTTAATAGAAGAATGCTAGAATTTGTTTGAATCCCTGGGATACCCCTATCCTGTCTCAGTCTAATGGTCAAATTTATATCCTTGCCCTTGCTCTGCTATTTTACAAAAGGCTGCTGCTCTATTATCACATTAAAACTAGGATTTGAACATGGCTTTTAGTTATGTAAACAAGCTTGGGAAAGGGCCTTCTAGCAAGTTCATCTCACTAAACTAGAAATTTATGGGCTATTTTCTAAAGGAAAAGAAAAACAAAAGCAAAGGGAAAGGATCGAGCAGACTGATATCTAAATATAGGCAAAGAAAGGTGTTTTTTTTTTTTTTAAAGCCAGCTACTGGGCGTGGTGGCATACGCCTGTAATCATGGTGGCTCGAGAGGCGGAGTCAGGAGGATCCCAAGTTCGAGACCAGAGGCAGTCTTCGTAATTTAGCAAGACCCTGTCTCAAAAAGTAAAAAAAAAATGGGCTGGGGGCACTGCTCAGTCGTCCAGCACTTGCAGAGCATGGAAGCACTAGGCCCTGGGTTCAACCCCCAGTACGGCAAAAAAACAAAACAAAACAAAAAAACCCACAAGTGTGTCTTAGATCAAAGAGCAAATGGAGCTAGTGGACCCCTACTGCTTTTAGCTCAGAGGGGGGAAGTCCCTGGCTCTGCCGATCAATGATGTGAAGTTCAAATATTGCTGGAGAAGAGGACATGCCAGCAGCCATGAAATATTACTATCTTTCAAAGAAACTAGACAATAATCCTCTGGGTGGCACCCAGGGCAGAATGTGACTAATGAAAATGGCATAGGACCCAAAGTACAGTACTTCCTTAATCTACTTAAGAATGTTGAACAGCTTTTACATAGTATAGAGTCCAAATGAGCAGGAGATGGCGGATGGGGAAATTAATCTGGGGTAAAAATGATAGATGAGCGCTTCAGAGCAAAGCTCTCTGATCTTCAGTCATGAACAAAGGTCATTTGTTCACACATGCAGTAAATATTCACCTCTTGTATACTGTAGATATGAACCAGACATGAACCAGAGATGCAGCATCTAAACAAGACAAAGTACCTGCTCTTCTGGAGCTCATAAGTTAGGGGTAAAAACTAACTAATAAATGGCCCCAAACATGCATGCCTTATAAAAATTCAAATAAAACAGGCTATGGGTGAGTGTGGACTGGGGCTACATGAGTACTCTAGATAAAAGCAGTCAGGGAAGCCAGGCACAGTGGCTCATGCCTGTAACCCCAGTGACTTGGGACGTAGAGCCAGGAGGATTGTAGGTTGGAGGCCAGAGGCAGCCTGAGTAAATTAGCTAGAACTTTTCTCAAGATAAAAAATAAAAAATGATTTGGGTGTGCAGTTCAGTGGTAGAGCACTTGCAAAGCACACATGTGATCCTGAGTTCAATCCTCAAGTACTGTAAAAAGAAAAAAGTAACCAGGAAAAGCTTCTCTGGGGACGTGACTTGACTGTGATTTAAATAATGAGAGGAAGCCAGCTTTATAGTGATCTGCATATCAGGAAGAGAGAAGAGAATTGCAAAGACCTTGAGGTAAGACATGCACTCTGTATATTTGAAGAACTGAAAGGGAGAGTGACTACACTAGTGAGCCATCAGAGAGAGGCTGGAGTTAAGGGACAGATAGATATAGGCAGCAGCCATATCATGATAGAGTGTAGATTTCCCTAAGTTCTCCTAGTGGGAAGCCAATGGAAGATTTGAAGTAGGGATACAACATTATGTTTAAAGATATCATTCTGGCTGCTATGTCCACGGACTGCAGGGGTTAAGGATAGAAGTAAAGAAACAGGTTAAGAGGCATTGTGGAAGTCCAGTAAAAAGACAGCAGAGGATTGGATTGGGGTCATTCCAGAGGAGATAGGAGAAGTAGATGGATTTGGATAAATTTGGGAATGTTACAACACAACATAGAGGTGAGGTGTAGTGGAGAAAGAAAGGGTCAGATTAAAAGATCTCATTTGGACACATTAAATTTGACATGCCTCTGAGATAATCAAACCTGGAAATCAGGGTTAAACAGGTATTAAAACCAACAGGTCCCAATGGGAATAGCCAGAGGAAAAGTGTAGAGCAACTCAAAAGATCCAGCATTGGTGTCTTTTCAATAGCTAGTTAGAAGGAGGAGGAACAACCAGTGAGGTGTAAAAAAAAACAAGAAAATATGGGTTGATATCAGCCAAAAAAGAAAGAAAGAAAGAAAGAAAGAAAGAAAGAAGATAAGAAATACAAGGTGACCTATTATATTAAATCCTGCTGAAAATCAAGTAACATGGAAAGAGAGAATTAGCCACTCTATGTGACACATGACAAGACAGAGGTGAGAGGTAACCTTAACAAAATGACTTCAGTGGACTGGTAGGGAATGACAGCCAAATGAAGTGGGTTGAGCAGAAAATGGAGAATCGGGAAGGAGAAATGAGGCATGTAGACAGCCGGCTTTCAAAACTGCAAAAATTAGGTTCAGGTTCTGGTGAAGGTTCAATATGTTAAAATTTAGAGCGTTCAGGTCTGATTCAGATTTGGGATTAAAATTTTAATCCTATGTGTAGATAGATAACTAAGATTTTTTCAATGTTTTTCAATTTTTAAATAGCTAATGATACAACAAACAACCATTAAAAGCTTAGCCCAAAGGTGAAAAATTGGGTTTGGATTCAGGTTTGGTTTCAGGTTCAGGTTTCAGGTTTGGGTTCCAGTTCAGTTCAAAGCCCTAATAGTTATTTTTAGAAGCTCTGCTGTAAAGCAAGCACAAAAATGAAGCAGATATGATAGAAGTCAAGGAAGGTTTTTGTTAGTGGTTGTGCTAACGTTTTATTTTTGAAGATACAGAAAAGTAGAAAGATTAATATAATGACCCTCCCATGGCCCCCAGTTTTGACAATTACCAAGTGTTCACCATAATTCTTTCATCTATTCCCCAACCTCATTCCCAACTCCCCACCCACAGAATTATGTTGAAACAAATCCCCAAAAGATTTTACATGAGAAATTTTGTTTGTTGTGTAAAAGGAAAATAGAAAAACCTTTTTATACAATGTTTTCACTGAGAAAATTTCAGCACCATTGCTTTAATAGACTGACTTCAATAAAATACATAAACTTTCTTCTTCTTCTTCTTCTTTTTTTTTTTGTGGTCCTGGGGGTTGAACCCAGGGCCTCGCGCTTGCATGCTTTGCAAGTGCTGGACCACTGAGCTGCACCCCAGCCCAATTCTTTTTTTTTTTTTTTACTTTTTTTTGAGACAGGGTCTTGCTAAATTATGCAGACTGTCTCTGGTCTCAAACTTGTGATCCTCCTGCCTCTGCCTCCGGAGCCTCTGGGATTAACAGACACCACACCCAGCAACTTTATTCTTCTTCTGATGGGCCACGAGGAACTTCCAGGCGAGCAGCAAACAGATGTCAAAATACAATTGATTCTGATGGATGGAGGAAGTCCAAGTTCACAGTCATTTTTGTCTGCTTTTTTTTTCTTCTTTAATTTTATATTTGTGCATAAATAAGTAACATATTCTTGAGGAAATTATTTAAGATTACTGAAATTAGTACATTCCTAGGGTTTAGGATGGCTCTCATTCAAAATTATGGTAAGAAGCCAGGCACAGTGGCACATGGTGGCACATGGTGGCACATGCCTTGGGAGGTGGAGGCAGGAGGATCTCAAGTTTGAAGCCAGAGTCAGCCTGTGTAACTCAGTGAGACAATGACTAAAAAAAAAAAAAGAAGAAGAAAAAAAAAAAAAGAATGGGCCTGGGGTGCAGCCTAGTGGTAGAATACTTGCAAAGTATGTGTGAAGCCCTGTGTTCAACCCTCAAGTACTGTCCCCCCACACACAAAAATTATGATAAGGTATCTCATCACCACACAATGCCTGGCTGGGCTGCAGAACACATTCATAGATGGTTGGAATTTCTGTAAATTGAGGGTTGTTGTTGTTGTTAGGTGCCGTCGAGTCGGTATCCGACTCATAGCGACCCTCATAGGGTTTTCAATGGCTGACTGTTTCAGGATTGCCTTGGGAGTGGATTGCCAGGCCCTTCTCCCATTTTTGCGGTGCTGGGAATTGAACTTGGGACCTCAGAGACTGCAGCACAGCGCTCTACCAACTGAGCCAAATCCCAGCCCATAAATTGAGGGAGGGATGCCCATTCCCCTATGCATGTCTTAAATTGCATATGGTTTGCAATTCTCTTATTCTTGTTTTTTGGACTACAAATCACCATGTATTCTCTAATCTGCATTCAGATTTTGCAGTGCCTTAAGTGGGAAAAATTAGTTCACAATTCTAATCTGCTCCTTTTCTTGAACTGCTCCTTGTACATAGGGCGACTGAATAAATAACGATAGTGAAGTGATAGAGAACACAGATAACATTTCAATTAAGAGCAGTGATGAGTGTGATGAATAGTAAGTAAATAATAATAAAAATAAAAATAAATAAATAAATTATTTCATTGTGTTGTTTTTATGACATATAATGTTTCTATAACTTCCCCCCAAACCACCTTCTGACTCCAAATCTGCTCGTAATTCTAACCCATATCTGATTTCTGAGCCCTCTAAAACTGGTGAAAGGGTGCAGATTAGATTTGAGAATAAACACCACTTACTTTCATCAGCAAAAATTTAGTTTATTGTGGATTAATTAGCTAAACATTCAGTATTAGTGATGCATATTTGAATTAATCTAAATAATTTGTGGGCTGGGGTTTAGGTCAGTTGGTACAGTGTTTCTCTGCACACTGAGGCCCTAGGTTTGATTCACAGCACCACAAAAAAGGGAGATGGATGTGGCAAGCCACTCCCAAAGTAGTCCTGGAACTATCAGCCATTGAAAATCCTATGACTAGCAGAGAAGCACTGACATAGTGCTGGGCATGGCACAGTGTCAGGCAGTGTTTTGCCCTGTTGTATGTACATAGAGTCACTGTGAGTCAGACCTGACTTGACAGCACCTAAAAACAACAATTAATTTGTGACACTAATTAATTAATTTGCATAATTAACTTGCCACTTGTTTATTCATGACACTTGCCACTGTTGTTCAGGGTGCAAAGATGTGAAACAGGAAAACTTAAAATCTAAAAAATTGTTTATTGTTAACTTTTTCTGTGGAATGGGGAAAATGTCTTAATTTTGCATTAGCTGTGTAAATCTCAGTCTTACTGAAATCATATAGTTCAGAACACAATCTAGACCTAGAGATACTAGGTTCAAATCAAGGCTTTGATACTTAGTACCTATGGAACCTTGGGAATCTACCTAACTTTTCTTAGTTTCCTCCTCTGTAAATAGGGGAAATAATAGTACCTGCTTCAATTGTTTAAATGAAAGAATATCTATAACTGGACTAGTAACTGGTACATTATTAAATTCTATGTTTTCCTATAGAAAATACTGTGACTGGCATGGGGAGCTGTGAGCACAGCTACTGCGACAGCCAGTGCTGTCGGGCAGAAGTGGTGCTGACCCATCAGACCTGGCACCTAGATCAAGTGATGAGCAAGACTGAAGAGAAAAGCACACAAAACAAGAAAGGTCAGGTTGGATGGGAAGCCCCAATAAACCAAAGCCCTTCAACAGAAAATTTCAAAAAGAGATGCCAGAAAAAATTTAGAAGCCTGCTTATAAATATGTTGAAAGACTTCAAGGACACCACAAAGAGAGCAATTACATTACTGGACAAAAAAATGTATCTAACTTGGAAGAAAATTTCAGAAAAATGTCAGAAAAAGAAACTGATATCCTGAAGAAGAATCAAGCAGAAATGCTGGAATTACAAAGCAAAGTCAATCAACTTAAAACTATAGTAGACTCTTTAGTATCCAGATGAGATGAAGCCAAAACCAGGATCTCTGATACTGAAGAAAAAGTTGAGGATCTTACATATTCAGATGCTAAGAAAGAAAGATGGAAAGAAAAAAAAGAAGGAAGGAAGGAAGGAAGAAAGCAGTATGAACAACATTTTCAACAGGTCTTCAATATAATGAAAAGACACAACCTACAAATTCAGAAGGTGAAATAATACTAGGGGGTTAGGAAATCTATTCAAAGAAATAACAGCTGAAAGTTTCTCAAAACTAAGGGAATAAATAGATAGCTTTACAACTGAAGCATCCAGAACTCCAAACAGATTATACCAGACCAGAGCCTCTCCAGGACACATTAAAATCGGAATGCTAAATCTAGAGAGCAAAGAAGCAATTTTAAAAGCCGCAAGAGAGAAACACCAACTTACAAAAGCAAACCCATCAGAGTAACAACTGACTTCTCAAAAACAACCTTAAAATCAAGGAAAGTTTTGGCAGACATCATTTAAATCCTGACAAAGAATAACTGCCAACCTAGATAACATTATCCACTAAAGCTATCTTTTAAAATAGAAAGTTCAAGATACTCCATGATACTGACATCTTTAAATGCTTCATGACCACCAACTCAGCTTTGCAGAAGATCCTTAATGAAACACCACATACAGGAGTTGTAAGACAACCCCAATCGCAAGATCAAAGGAATGAATAATAGATATGAGGGGAACTTAAAGATACAACAGCCTAAATAAGAACCAAAAATAGAAACAAACACCAAACTGATACAGAATAATAAGCTTCTCTCAATAATTACCCTAAATGTAAATGGTCTCAACACACCATTCAAGAGGCACTGACTGGATTAAAACACAAAACCTCTCAACTGATGGGATTCAAGAGATTCATCTCATCCACAAAGACCATAAAAGTCTGAAAATTAAAGGCTTGAAAACAACATACAAAGCATATGGGGACCAAAATAAATCAGGAGTAGTGATACTAATTTCTGACAACTTAAGACTTCAATCACAAACTAATCAGAAGAAACAAGGAAGGTCACTACATATTAGTAAAAGGAACAGTCACCCAGGAGCCCACAACCATACCTAATATTTATTCACCAAACATAGGTGCACCTAGCTTCATAAAACAAATTTTACTGGAGATAAAGGAACACATTGGGCCAGACATGATAATTATGGGATATTTCAATACCCTACTTTCTTCAAGAGACAGGTCATCAAAGCAAAAAATCAGCAGAGAAACAATTGACTTAAACTGCACCATAGACCAAATGGACCTAACAGACGTCTACATCAGATGCAGAATACACATTATTCTCCACACCACATAGAATGTTTTCTAAATTAGACTACATTTCAGTCTATAAAAATAGCCTCCACAAATACAAAAAAAAAATTTGAGATCATCCCCTGTACCTTATCAGATCACTATGGAATTAGAATTCAAAAGCAAAAAATAAATAAAATAAAATAAAATAATTCAGAAATTTTATGAATACTAAGTAACACATTTCTGAATGACCAATGGATCAATGAAGAAATCAGAGAGGAAACTGAAAAACTTCTGCAATCAAATGAGGATGGATACACATCCTACCAAAATTTATGGAATACAGCAAAGGCAGTTCTAAGAGGAAAGTTAATAGCCATGAGTGCCTTCATCAATAAGTTAGAGACAGCTCAATTAAATAACATAATGAAACAACTTAAGGCACTAGAAGGCCAACAACAAGCCAAACCCAAAAAGCATACACAGAAACAAATTATGAAGATCAAGGCAAAAACTAACCAATTCGAAACCAAAAAGACAATGTAAAGAATTAACAAAACTAAGAGCTTGTTCTTCAAAAAGGTCAAGAAAATTACACTCCCTTAGCCAGACTCACCAAAAGAAAAAGAAAAAAGGCCCAAAATTTAAAACTCAGGGATGATAAAGGAGTCATAACCATACATACCAATGAAATCCAGATCATTACTTTGAGAAACTGTACTCCCAAGCAAAGCAAAATACAGAAGAAATGGACAAGCTCCTTAGCACATATGTTGTGTTGTTATTGTTAGGTGCTGTCGAGTTGTGTCCGACCCATAGCAAACCTCATAGGGTTTTCAATGGCAGATTGTTTCGGGATTGCCTTGGGAGTGGGTTGCCACGTCCTTCTCCCATTTTTGTGGTGCTGGGAACAAATTCAGGACCTCAGAGACTGCAGAGCGGTGCTCTACCAACTGAGCACATATGAGTTATCAAAATACATATGAGCTCTACCAACTGAGCACATATGAGCTATCAAAATACATATGAGCCCCTAGCACAAATGAGTTATCAAAATTAAGCCCAAAGGACAGAAGCAAATTAAACAGACCCATTACATTCCCTGAATTAGAGACAGTAAAAAAAAAAAAAAAATCTCCCAAAATAGAAAAGTCCTGGTCCTGATGGGTTCACAGATGAGTTATATCACACCTTCAAAGAAAAATTAATACCTAGACTCCTCAAATTATTTCATAAAATAGAAAAAGAAGGGACATTTCCCAACTAATTCTATGAAGCCAGTATCACCCTGATAGGAAAACTAAATAAGGACTCTTTAAAGAAAGAGAATTATAGACCAATTTCCCTGATGTATATTAACGCAAAAATCCTCCATAAAATTCTGGCAAACTGAATTCAGTCACACATAAAAAAGATCATACACCAAGATCAGGTGGGCTTCATTGCACGGGTGTAAGGCTGGTTCAACATACAAAAATCAATTAATGTAATTAAACATATCAAGAGACTTGTAGGCAGAAATCATATGGTCATCTCAATTGATGCAAAGAAGGCCTTTGGCAAAGTGCAACATCCAGTCATGATAACAAATATTGAAGAAATTGAGCATAGAAGGAACTTATTTCAACATCATAAAGGCCATTTATGACAAACCTACACCCAACCTCATATTATATGAGAAACAACTGAAATAATTCCACAATCAGGAACAAGACAAGGAAGTCCACTCTCTCCTCTCTCATTCAATATTGTGATGGAAGTCCCAGCCAGAACAATCAGGCAAGAGAAGGAAATTAAAAGAAAACACATAAGGGAGAAAGTGGTCAACTTATTTATTCGCAGATGACATGATCCTCTACCTAAAGGTAAAATTCCAGTAGAAAACTCTTAGAGCTAATTAGCTCCTTCAGCAAAATTTTTGTTGTTGTTAGGTGCTATCAAGTCAGGTACAACTCATTGTAACCATATGTACAACAAACGAAACACTCCCCAATTCTGTGCTAGGCACATGATCTTTTTTATGTTTCAGCCGGCTGTTGCAGACACTGTGTCAATCCATCTAGTTGAGGGTCTTCCTTTTTTTCATTGACATGCCACTTTCCCAAACATGATGTCCTTCTCTAGGAACTGATCCCTCCTGACAACATGTCCAAGATATTTAAGATGCAGTCTAGCTATTCTTCTTTCCAAGGAGCACTCTAGTTTCACCTCTTCTAAGACAGATCTGTTGGTTCATTTGGAAGTTCGTGGTATATTCAATATTCATCTCCACCACCATAATTCAAAGGGCTGGGATTTAGCTCAGTGGGTAGAGCGCTGCACCGCAGTCTCTGAGGTCCCGAGTTCAATTCCCAGCACTGCAAAAATGGGAGAAGGGCCTGGCAATTCACTCCCAAGGCAATCCCGAAACAGTCAGCAATTGAAAACCCTATGAGGGTCGCTATGAGTCGGATACCGACTCAACGGCACCTAACAACAACAACCATAATTCAAAAGCATCAATTCTCTTTTCTCCCTTGTTCAAAGTCCAGTTTTCACAACTATATGATGTGACTGAAAATATCATGGCATGAGTCAGGCACACTTTTGTCTTCATTGTGACATCTTTACTTTTCAACACCTTAAAGAGGTTTTTCACAACAGCTTTTCCCAATGCAATGCATCTTTTGATTTCTGGACTGCTGCTTCCGCGGGAGTTAATTGTAGAACCAAGTAAAGCAAAATCTTCAACAACCTCAATCTTTCCTCCATTTATCACAAAGCTGACCTAGTTGTAAGAATTTTTGCTTTGTTAATGTTGAGGCATAATCCCTACTGAAGGCTCTGTTCTTTGATCTTCATCCTTAAATGTTTCAAATCATCTCCACTTTTAGTAAGCAGAATTGTGTCATCTGCATTATGCAGATTGTTAATGAGTCTTCCTACAATCATGATGCCATGTTTTTTTCATAAATTCTACCTTCTTGGATTATTTGCTCAGCATAGATATTAAAGAAGTACAATGAAAAGATATAGTGAAAGGATATGGTAAAAGGATATAAAATTAACAGCCAAAAATCAGTAGGCTTCCTTCACACCAATAGTGAACAGGAAAAGAGGAAAATGAACACAATGATCCCACTCACAATACCACACCAAAAAATTAAATATTTAGGAGTCAGTCTAACCAAAGACCCTCAAAACCTCTACAAGGAAAACTTTAAAACAACAGAAGATACTAGAAATGGAAGGACCTCCCTTGCTCATGGATCAGGAGAATTAATATTGTGAAAATGGCTATATTAGGTTTGAAGACCAATGGAACAGAATTGAAGATCTAGAGATTCACCCATGCAACTACAGCCACCTGATCTTTGACAAAGGGACTAAGGATGATCAGTGGAGAAAAGATATCCTCTTCAACAAATGGTATTAGGAAAATTGGTCAATGTTAACAAAATAAATAACAACAAATGCTGATGAGGATGCAGAGAAAAAGAAACACTTTTACACTGTTGGTGGGACTGTAAATTAGTTTACCCACTTTGGAAATCAATATGGAGATACTTTAGAAAAGTAAGAATAGAACTGCCATATGATCCTGCTATACCACTCCTAGGGATACACCAAAGGAAGATAAGTCATACACAGGGACACCTGCACTTCCATATTTAATACAACACTTTTCACAATTGCAAGGGTATAGAATCAACCAAGATATCTGATACAAAAATTGTGATATATATAAACAATGTAATATTAGAAAGAAAGAATGAAATTATATCATTTGCAGTAAAATGGATGGAACTGGAGAATATCATCTTAAGCAAAAGTCCCAAAAAGAGAAATACCATATGTTCTCACTTATATGTGGGAGCTAAATCTAACTTAAAGAAAGAAAAAACTATACATATGTAGATATGTAAAAATGGACAATCATACTTGTTTAAGAAAGGAAAATATAACCAGAGTAGAAAAAACTGAGGAGAGGACTAGCAAGGGGAGTGGAGATTGTAGAAAAGTAGAAAAGGAGGAGAAATAATGTAGAGGGGTAAAGGGGAAGAGGATAATCTCAAAATATATGATGCAAATATATGAACACATGGGAAAAACGGGGAGAATATACCTCATAATTGCATATGATTTTTTATTTCATATTAACTTAAATTCAAAAAAGGAAAAAAAGAAAATATTGATATAATAGTAATTGCTCCAACTATTACAGTTCATAACACCAGAGTTCTAAGAGAAGATAATCTGGAAATCACTAATATATAACTTTAAACCTACAAAAGTAGTAGATATAGTAAAAATGATGACTAGCTTTTTACTAAACCCAATTTAACTCATAATATTACCAAACTACTCACTACAAATACTATCTTGAATTCTAGATCTTAGAGCTATTTGGTGCAGAAAGCAATGAGATAGACTCCCTCCCTGAATATTGTGACAGCAATGAAAATGTTGTAAGACAGAGAGAGGATGGTCTCCAACACTCTCTCATCTCCTTTCTATAAGCTCCTCCCATATACTAACTCCTTGCTTTCTAAGCCTCAGGAACCTGATTTCCTACTTTTGTCCCAAGTCTTTTCCTATAGTACTCACCAGGCCAGTTCTCCCCTATGGTATTCTGTCCTTAAAAAATTAATTGTTGTCTAGTCTTTCCCAGCTATGTGTGAAGAGAAAAATACTTTGAAAAGAATTATAGCTATGTATATATAGTTAATAACATCTTAAGATTCTCAGAAGTATTTCTAGTCTTATATTTCTTATTAGAGTTTCTGATTATTAGAAATTAATGCAGAGTAACAAAGCTAAGTGAAAAAAACTCAACCAGTCTTGGCCACCATAGAGTCTTTTCTGGAAGCCAGCCTTGAGATAGAAAAATCTATTAGCCCTAGTTGCATGATTTCCTTCCCTCTGTATTTCAAAATAATATAGCATTTATTTTATATTATTTTACCTGGTGAGTAATTGTATATAGTTAGAGGGTAAAATGTGATATATATATATCACATTTATATTATATACATATTTATATTATACACATTTATATTATACACATTTATATTATATACACACACATATATATATGTATATATATATGCACATTAGATCAAGCTAATTAATATATCCATTGCCTCACATATTTATATGGTGTGAACATTTGAAATCTACTCTTAACAATTTTAAAATAAGCATTACATTATTAACTATAGTCACCATGCTGTGCACTAGTTCTCAAAAATTAATCACTCTTGTCTTACTGAAATTTTATACCCTTTAACCAGCATCTCCCCAACCATGCTTTGCTCCTGGCCCCTGGTAACCACCATTCTACTTTCTGCTTCTGAATTTAACTTCTTTAGATCCTACATATAAGTAAGATATGGCACTTGCCTTTCTGTGTCTGGACTTTTTCCTTAATATAAGGTCTTTCATGTTCATCCATGTTGTTACAAATGGCAGGATATCTTTCTTTTTTTTAAGGCTGAAGAGTATTTATGGCATATATATGCCACACAATCTTTATTAATTCATCTATGATAGATATTTAAATTGATTCCACATTTTGGATATTGTGAATAATGCTGCAATAAACTTAGGAGTACAGACATCTCTTTAACACACTAATTTCATTTACTATATATATATGTATACACACACACACACACACATATATGTGTGCATATGCAATAAAGGGATTTCTGGATCACATGCTAATTCTATTTTTAGTTTTTTGGGATACTTCTCCATAATGACTGTACTAATTTAAATATATAGTATTTTATAAATCTTTTTTTTTCTACAAGATCTCTTATGATAGCAGAGATCCCAATGTTTGAGTGAAGAGAGAAAAGAAAGGGGAGAGATGTGATTAGCCATTTTTAGTAGTAAGAGTGTGTGTGTGTGTGTGTGTGTGTGATGTGTGTGCACGCACACATGTATACAGTAGTATATAGTGTTTCTCTTGGAGTAGCTACTGATACTCAATAATTATTGTTAACTGATTTCTTTAATTTTATATTTTTTTCCTGTTGGTATAAGATATGATTCTTGTTCATAAGAAATTCACTTTTAGTCAAAATTTGGGACTTAAAGAGTCAATTGCTAAGGTCAGGGAAAACTTAAGGATCATGCTCAACCTGATGAATCACATCAGGTTTTTTTCAAATTTCTCATAGTTTTGATTTTCTAGTATAAATATCTCTTGCCGAAAGGAAAGCTAGTGAATTAAACCACAGATTTCATTCTCTGACTCACTACAAAAAGGATTTTGGGGGATTTCCATCAAGAACATGTAAAACCATGTCGATATTAAAAAAAATAGATTCTAAGCCAGAAAACTATAAATAAAATAGGAATTCAGGATCAGTGAAAATAAACACAGTAGGCAGACCATGGTTGTTATAGCTGAACTTCAAGCTTACCTCTGAGTTTCTTGGAGGCCAAAAAGAAGAAAGAAGCAGCATTCATTACAGTTATTAGAAAGGACAATGCAGATTGTTTCCACCCAGAGAAGCAAAACTCTGCCTGCAGCTGGGTCCACAAGATGTTTTTCAAATGGACTATAATTTTGTGGTCTGAGTAACAGAATTAACAACATTCTTAACTCTGAGACCTCTGGCCAGAACCCAAATTGCTCAGCAGTTCCGAAAAATTCCATTAAGTGACAATCTACTCAGAGGGATGGGAGAGGCTTGTGTTCAATTTACAGAAGCAGTGTGTAAGCTCACAATTTTCAAAACCACAAATACCACCCCCCCTAAATTAGAACTTTACTTCTAAAGAGTTCAGACTACTTTGACATATTGTGAGATCGCCAATTAGATAGCCCAAAATAGAATTTGTGGAGGAAGAAAAAAAAAAGCCACAAAATAACTTGGACTGTGGTTTGTCTTTCTAGAATATTATTATTATTAACTTTTTTTGTAACAAATATCTCAATTCCAAAATTCCCTTCCTTCCAAAATAATGAAAGTATACAACTTTCAACAACTTCATTGAAGTATGTTGTTGTTGTTAGATGCCATGGAGTCATGTCCAACTCATAGAGACCCTCATAGGGTTTTCAATGGCTGATTGTTTCAGGATTGCTTTGGGAGTGGATTGTCATATCCTTCTCCCATTTTTGTGGTGCTGAGAATAGAACCCAGGACCTCAGAGACTGCAGTGCAGTGCTCTACTAACTGAGCTAAATCTCAGCCCTTTATTGAAGTATACTTGACATAAAATAAACTGCACATTCTTAAAGTTTGCAATTTGACAAAATTTTACACATGTACACAATTGTGAATCAGTCAGGACAACAAGAAAATATACATATTTATCATCCCCCCAAATCTCTGACTGCCTCTGCCATCCTTCCCTGCCCCCATGCTTCACCTTCTCATCCCCAACTAACACTGGTCTGCTTTAGATGTTTAAAGCTGTATGATTTCAAATATATATATATATGTATATATGTATATATGTATATATATGTAAATACACACACACATACACACACACACATACACACACGACCTATACCTGACATTATCATTCTGTACATGTTCTTTAGTCATTCCCTGTATCTTCTAAACCAATCAGTCACCCTTTCTGCCTCTAAAATTATCAACATTTGGATTCCAGCACTTGTCTTCTAGTTTTTTCATGCTCCTGCAGAGGCTGCAATATCAAAATTATACCCTCAACCTGCTAGGAAAAGTGGACCACATTTGGTAGGAAGGTATTCCAAGATCTTTTGGTATAAGATATGATTCTTGTTCATAAGAAATTCACTTTATTAGTCAAAATTTGGGACTTAAAGAGTCAATTCCTAAGGTCAGGGAAAACTTAAGGATCATGCCTTGGGCTTTGGAGACAAATAGTGAAAAGGTATTATGGCAGAAATGTGTCTACTCAAGAGTGTATACACATTCCAGTGGTCAGGAGATGAACCAAATTTCAAATGCAATAGAGAATCTTGCCACTTTATGGAACTACAAAGAATTCTTTAAGGAAAGAGTAGGATGATCGACAATACTATAATTTACACTCAAGTTACTTGTTGGGTAAATATTCTTTTTCTTTTCTTCTTCTTCTTTTTTTTTTTTTCTTTTTTTGACAGAGGGCCTTGCTATGTAGTTGAGGCTGGCCTCAACTAGTGATCCTCCTGCCTCATCCATGCTTGTATCATCACCACCCTCATCACAGATCACAGTAAGTGCCCGATGATGCCTACTATATAGCAGCCCTCAAAAGATATTTTTGGTATGAATGAATGACATCAACAGACTACATTACAGAACTCTTTAATTCTAATGTTAATCATTCTGATGAGAATTTATTTGTCCATAAATCACAGTGCAGCAATCACAATCAACAATGAGGCAGTCCTTTCCAGTTCAGATGGTTTTAAAGACCTTGGCATAAACATGTATTCCCTTCCATTGCTATCAGTCACAGCAGTGCTTGTCAGCTAAACTTTTTTCCTACAGAGGAAATGCTCTCTTGTGTTTCATCATTGTCAAGGTGGGATTTGCTGCTGTAGGGGCTCTACCTCAAGAGAGTAATAGACATATCTATTATTTTTACTGCCTTCCACATCCACTGGCAAATGAAATATTTGTCCTTCCACGTGGTGTTTCTTAAGACAAAATATGTATGTTTAAACAACTGAAATGTAAGTTAAAGAGATTTCAAAATCTATGAAAAACCACTGGCATTTACTGTTCTTTCCTAAATTGTAAGCAACTGGCTATAAATATAAAAATGAAAAAATTATAGCAGATCTACCTCCATCACAGAGGTAGTAGAATTAACATTTAGAAGGTGTTTTCTTGTTGTTAGGGGCTATTGAGTCAGGTCCAACTCATAGCAACCCTATGTACAACAGAATGAGACACTATCCAACACTGTCATGCACATGGTCTTTGTTTGAGCCCATTATTGCAGCTACTAAGTTTTTTCTCATTTTGAGTCATACCACATCAGCAACTGGAGGT
This sequence comes from Pedetes capensis, assembly GCA_007922755.1. Taxonomy (NCBI): domain Eukaryota; kingdom Metazoa; phylum Chordata; class Mammalia; order Rodentia; family Pedetidae; genus Pedetes; species Pedetes capensis. The sequence continues at coordinate 61,889 of VMDO01003927.1, forward strand.
CCTGGGGGCTTTACTCCATTCCCATTATTAAGGCTGACTCTACTTTGAGGAGGATACATTTCTCCAGTCATCTCTTGAATGTCTTCTACCCTAGGGTGCTTATTTTCTGGCACTATATTGGACAGTGTCTCTCATCTATTCATAGGATATTCAATGGCTAATTATTTCAGAAGTGGGCTTCCAGGTCCTTCCCTCTGGTCTGTGTTAGTCTGAAAGCTCAGCAGACATCTCTCCACTATGGGTGGCACTGCTGGTGTCTGATATACTGGTGGCACAGTTTTCAGCATCACAGCAAGATGCAAGCCCCTATGGCACAAGCTGACAGACACATGGGAGAGAAGGGACCTCCTACATATTAAATAACATACTATCTGAAATCTTTACGAAATCCTACAAAAGAGGTACTACCATTCTTACTTTTATAGATTAAAAAATTTGAGATTTTGGGGAGTCACATAGAGACATACGAGCTTATATAGCAGCACTAAGGTTTAAGCTCAGGTCTTCCAGAATCCAAAGCCCTGCCCCTTACCTCTAAAATGTGGAATATGTGCCAGACATCTAAGGCAGGAGGTCCATCAGCAGGCCTAAACAGTGACTTAATAAAAATGAATGGCCTGCCAATGTTGGAAATTTTACATAAAACAGGGATTTGTACCTCTACTATGCCAGTCCTATTTACTCATTTGTCTCCATAGGCCAGATGCAGGCAGATAATACATTTGAGTGTGTGAGCTCTGCTATCCCCCTACTGCCTCTCCAATACATTAAGCAAAAACAAAAACTAATGCCCCACTGTCCTGTCTTCCCTATGTATCTCACAGAATTTAGAACCATACCATTTTGACAAAGTAGGATATAGTCACTAATATCAAGTATAACTGCTTAAGTTAGAATCTATTGCTAATGTGCTAAGTGACTTGTTCATGGTCTAAATGCTAAGTGTCATTCTTGTCTGCTTTCCTACCCAATTCTCACTAGTAATCAAACATTTGGTTTGAGTTAATGAACTATGAAGTAGAGGTATCACTACCCCTTCAAAATTCCCTTTGAAATTACCATAACGAACTTGCATTGCTAATAAACATGGTAATGCTGCCAAGATTTCAAATCTATTTTCTTTCATTTAGAAAAGGTCTCCTATGAAAAAAATCACTCTGTTTTTACATATCCACTTGTTGGTTTGTTGTTCCTGTTCTACCAGGAGTGACCAGCAAGCAGCAGTAGTTGAATACTAGCGGGGAAAAGAAGCTATAAAAGAAGTCCCAAGCATCTTTGACTTCTAGCCCACGAGTCAGGGGATCAAGAAGATGAGGAAGATGCATACCAGGGAGTGACTCATAGGTCAATCATACCAGGGGGTGACTCAAACGTATTACCCTGTGGAGCAGACATGATTTTTATTTTCATTTCTGATGTTAGAGAAAATCAGCTCGAGTCACTTTAATTATTACATAAATAGTAAAGCATATTTCAATTATATAAGCTGGCAAAAATTTCATTTCCTTTACTCCTCAAAGTACTAAGTTTATCAAATTTGTATTTTAAAACTTCCTCTCCCAGATTAGAAAAAGATACCCCCAAATAGTTTGCCAGTTAGAAATTACTTTTAGAGATGCTTCAGCATATGCATTATCAAATATAGTTCTTTTTTTAAGAAAAAAAGCAAATAATATGTTATAATCTTTCCAGTGTTTCTATGTGGCTGAATCTAGAAACTACATTTGTCAAGAGACCATTCTTTTGAGGAAAGTACATCATATTAATAATAAGTTGTGTCCAAAGAAGTTTAGGATTTCAAAGTAAGTAGGCTCTGTGCTTTTCTAATAAATTGGTAAAGAATAGACACCTCCTAATTAAGCAGGACAGATTTCTATTTGGGTACTTAAAACAAATTTGTATTTCTTTGCCATTTGTTTTCATTTCATGTCTGACCTACTTTCTTTCTGATAGCTTGAATGAATATTCATTCTGCTGACCTTTAACTGTCTTATAAGGTAGCTGGGCCAAGTGGCTTTCCTACTCCACAGTAAGTCAGTCTGCACTCTGGGTTCTAACATCAGCTCTGCCAGAGATGTGCCACATGTGCTCTATTTGTCTCTTCATCTTCTTCTGCCTGGCTTCAAACACCTGTAAAATTGACAAAATGGACCTCTAGCACAAAAGAAAGGTTTTAAAGGTGCTCTGAAAACCCATAGAGGGTGAAATCATGGAAAAGGTGGATTACTGAGTATTCACCTCCTTCTGCTGGCTCTGAGACTACACAGTAGATACAGAATAAAGGTTCTGGGATCAGAAGACTGGATATAGAGCCCAGCTCTGCCTCTCACCACCTATGGAACCTTATGCAAGTCACTTAACCTCTCTGTGCTTCAGCAACCTCACTATAAAATGGAACTACTGAGAGGGTTAAATGCAATTAAGTATTTATACGACTTAGCACACTACCTGGCTTATGGAAGATTCAATAAATATTGTTGTTGTTGTTGTTAGGTGCCGTAGAGTTGGTATCCGACTCATAGCGACCCTCTGTACAACAGGGGAAACACGATTGTCAGTGCTTCTCTGCTGTTCATAGGGTTTTCAATGGCAGATTGATTTTTGGGAGGGGGTTGCCAGGTCCTTCTCCCAAGCCTACAGCTTCTAGTCTTCCCAGGCGGTCTCCCATCCAGGTACTAACCAGGTCCGACCCTGCTTAGCTTCCGAGATCTGACGGGATCGGATGCCACAGGGCTACAGCTGCAGGCCAATAAATATTAGTGGTATTTATTATTTTTCCATTTTTGATGCCATCACTAGCCCTTGAATGTGAGTAAAATTTTGTCATTCAGCTTGACTATTTTTAGTGCTTTGATTCTTGAAGGAATCAACAATGTCAGACCCATTAGTATAATTTCCTAAGACCCAGTTAGACATCTCTAGGGCATAAGTCATTATGTGAGACCAGCCATGAAGTACTGCACTGCGGGTGTTTTGCACAGTCTCACTAAATCTTATAAAGCAGAGGATATGAATCCCATATACCCTGCAGCAAGAATTCTGCAACACAGCTTGTTCCTCTTCCCTGACTGATGACTGCCACTTCCGACATCTAGAGCATGACACATGACAGATGACATTGAGGTCTGTATATGCCCACAGGTACACTCAGATTTTACAAAAGTCAAAACAATTTTGTCAGGAAGCAAAGCAAACTGTGGCACAGTGGAAGCTCAAGATTTCATTTGTTTTTGCTTTGACATTTTTAGAGGGTTTCTTTATTGCAATCATCCTAAAACACATAAGAAATGAAATCAGCCATTTTTCTCAGGTCTCTGTTTCTAGTAAAAAGATTCTCGACTATCAAATATGTCTTGTTGAAAAGCAAGCATAAGTAAATATTATTTATGGCTTCAAAGTTATAATTTGTAGAGTTTTCTTCTTTTATAAATGTGAAGAAAGTTGCTACATATTTCCCTTTATTACCGGTTGCCTTTGATTAGGTCTTTGCAATTATTACAATGAGAATTATACTTTCCTCTTTCTTACACACAAAAAATACAAGTGCTATTCCATTGGTTTATTCTTATTTTCTCATTGTTTAAAATGTATCCATAAACAAAATTAAAACTAAAAAATTAAAACAATAAAATCAATGGTCTACTCCTAGAAACCACCATAAAGTAATGCATAAGAGCTTGGGTTTTAGAGATAGGCAGATGGGTTTGTCAGTATTACGGCCTGGATCACAAATGTCCCCAAAGGCCCAAGCATTAAAGGCTTAGTCACCAGCCTGTGGTGCTGTTGAGAGATGGTGGAGCCTTTAGAGGTAGGGCCTAGCAGAAGGAAGTTAGGTCATTGGAAGGTGCCCATTAAGGGGATATTGGGATCCCAGCCTCTCTCATCCCCAACCCCTGCTTTCTAGATGCCATAGATGAATAGACTTCCTCTGCTACTCACTCCAGTCATGATGAACTAACTGTGCTACCACAGGTCTAAAGGGATGGGCCAAGTGACCACAGACTGAAACCTCTAAAATCATGAACCAAAATAAATCTGTCCTCCGTATAAGTTGATTATCTCAGGGATTTTTGTCACAATGGTAGAAATCTAAGATGATGGACAAGAAAGTTAATCCTTAAGCTTTGTTCTTCTTATCTATAAAATGAGAATAATAATAGTATTTATACCTTAGAAAGCTGGTGGCATCAGAATAGTGCCTGGTACAAAATGTGGCTGAAAGTATAACTCAATAATATTTTGCGATGTAGAGCAAGAATATGTTCACATAACTTTTCTTACATCATATTGCTATAATTGTTCTAGTTTATTAATAATTATTGTTGTTAACCTCATAATTACTGTATCTAAATAATAAACTTTATTGCAGATATCTACATAAAAGAAAAAAACATAATGTATATAGCATTTGGGACTCTCCATAGTTCAGGCATCCACTGAGGGACCTTGAATGTATCCTCCATGGACAAAGGGGGACCACTGTAGTTAGGCAGGGATGTGTGATGAGATTTTGGTTCAGCTTTGTCAGGGTGTGCAGGTGTAGCTAATACTTCACAGGAGGATGTTTCTTTTCTATGAGAGCACTCTGGAGGAAACTAATGTGTAGTCGTCCTACTTTCAGTGCTGACATTGATCAGTGGGTTTAAATGTTGCCAGCCTGATTCTCCAGCATAAACCTCCAATTTTATGTAATGATTTTAGCATTCGTTAGTAATGGCTGCCTTGTTGTTGTTGTTGTTAGGTGCCATCGAGTCATATCCGACTCATAACGACCTCATAGAGTTTTCCATGGCTGATTGTTTTGGGATTGTTTTCAGGAATGGATTGCCATGTCCTTCTCCCATTTTTGTGGTACTGGGGATCGAACTTGGGACCTCAGAGAGTGCACAGCAGGCACTCTACCAACTGAGCTAAAACCCAGCCCGCAAAGATGTAGCCCAGGCTGGCCTCAAACTCACGATCCTCCTGCCTCATCCTCTTCAGCAAGCTGATTACTGGCATGCACCAAAGTTGCCTAGCTCCATCATTTCATTAGATGCTGCAAAATCATTGTGTTTTTTTTTAATCTCTACCATCCTTGTTCATTTATTACCTGTAATTCTCTATAAAGAACTTACCCTTAAGCATAAGATATGTGAGAAAGCAGGAGCAGGTATCAGGTTTCCTTTTTCTTATTTCATTTTCAGAATGATGACTTAGTACCTTCACAACTTCAGAAGTGACAGGTGAGTATGTTTGTTTTTTATTTTGTTGTGTTGGGGTTTTAAAGACCTGTCATAAATTCACATATTTTTACACATTTCAATCCTTTTGATGCCCAAACTGTCCCATCTTTGTCCCCTGAGGCACCTTCAGGTTGGCTTCTGAATCATTTTGGCATGATCCCAGTAGTCTTGTTGATAGCTTTCAGATTTAAGATGTCCCAGAGTCATTCTGTATGTTTCACATTCCAGACCTGGAATGAGCCATTTCTTCAAGAAGCCCTGGTTCCTGTTAGTGAGAAATGCCACTTAGAGGCCACATTCTGGGTACCAGAGGAATTAAATGCTACTGGGTTGTCACTGCCTGTGAATTATATCTGTTTATTTTCAGTGAACATATCTAGGAATATAAATACCATGCATTCATAGTGATATCTCCTATTCAAATGAAAGATGATTGGGTTGTTACTTTTTGAGTTTATACTTAAATCACTATTCTTACTCAGAAACTTGGTTCCTACTTGTATTAACCTAATTACTTATTTATAATGAACAGTACTAACAAATTAATGATAAGCTTACTGAATACAATTTAAGAATTCTTTATGTTCATTTTTATTTTGCCTTAGGCTATATCCATAAGGGATATGAAGTCAAAATACTTCAAACTCATTAAGATATATAGTTATATTCATCTGTTTCTATAGATTTTCTTATTTCTGCTGTTTTCTACTTATAGAGATTTCCTTTCCCTTTTACTTTTTTATTTAATTATATGGGTCCAAGACCAAAACTATAAAGCCACAGGTTTCATCCCCCTCCACTGTTCTTTCTCTGTCCTACAGATAACCACCTCCCATCTCCCAAAAGGAGATTTTCCTAGGCAAAAAAAAAAAAAAAAAGTATATGGTGGGGTTCAAATTAAGACAAAGAGAAAATAATGTAGTTCTAATCAATGCTTTTCACTTTCAACATGCAAAGAATTCTCTTGACAATTCCAGGGATAAACTATTACAGGAGAAACCTCTTGATGTCAATTGTAGTGTGTTGGTTTACCAACTAAGCAAACAGCATTTCACTTTTAGCCAATCAATATTTCAGCTCGTTAGTTAACAAAACATAAAATTCCTTTGGTTCTTCCTCTATTCTAAAGAAAGAGGTGAGAAATATTGCTGAATATATCCCAGCCTGAACAACTAATTCTGAAAATTCACCTTACACACTTTATAATATACTTACCATGAGTTTAGAAAATTTTGAATTCCCACCATTCCATACCAACCAACCATCCCCAACTACATTCCCCAGCCAGAAGATTTAGCATCAAGGCTTGAGCCAAAGCTCCATTACAGTCACTGCCTGACCCACATTTGATGCTGATCCCCAACCAATTGCTGCACTGGAATTAGAACCACTCTAAGAGTTATTTCTGGAATCAAAGGCCTTATTTGGCTCCCTCTAAATGTTGCCTTGACTTTGATTATTACCTGATTGGTCTGACTGGTTCTGCTAATTGGCTCACATGCCTACCACATCTTAAATGCTCTGCAGCACTGTCTGGCCTGTAGCCATCATTGCTGGATTAATGCTGAAAGCATCAAAGTCCACCCCTTCACCTGTATTAGTACCCTGATTATTTCCCAAGTCAGCTCCATCCCCTCTACTGTTACCAAACCCTCTCTGATTCCCAAAGCCCCCTGGATTACCACCAAATCTCCCAATTCTTTCTGTCTATTACTATTGTTCTTAGGTTTGTAATTGGACATATGAACACTGATTCCTCCAATGATCTAGTTCTCTCCATGAAGAGACTGGGCAATTTGATCACCTGCTGAGGTACCAAAAACAAAAGCCTTGAACAATTTGGAAATGAAGACATCTTTCACTTCCCTGTACTGACAAAAGAACTGCCACAGCTCATTTGCAGTCATGTCCTCTACACCCAGTACACATCTCTCTGCTTCTCAATGGCTCCTCTGGACTTGGCTTACACTTAGGAAATTTACAGTCACACCACTGTTCATCTATCATATGTCACTGTGACATTACTTTTCTCTGAATTTCATATTCTGTAAAATGAAGAAAGCCAAACCCTTTTTGAATGACCAGTTTTAATATCTTTCTTGATATCTTGCACCATAAGAACTTCTCCAAAGGCATTAAAATACTCCTTTAGATCTAGTGCAGTTGTTTTCCACGGGAGGCACAACACTATTAAACCAGATGTCTATCTGCTGGACAGATCTGCTCACTTTCACTGCTGAGGAAGAATCTGTCTCATTCATTCTTTTCTTTTGTTATCCTTTCCCCAGATTTCCCCAGCCAGCACCGGGGATATGCAGCATTCCTCCTACCAGCTGGACATCTCTATATACTGAGACACTGGATTCCTGGGGCACAGCCCACATGCCTCTGGAAACAGAGCTGTAACTGGGAACAGCAACATTGCTATCATCTTCTGATGCCATTTCAACAGACTCATCATTCTCATCTTCAGCTACTTGGATATATTCAGATATCTTTTCTTATTTTTCAGATGGCCACTGTTAGGAAGCCCATCAAGGAAACTGAAATAGAGGATCCAAGAGCAGCCCAGATTCTGCTGCAGTTCCACAAAATGGCCAGGTAGCCATTTTTATTAGTTTTCTATTTATATTTCTCTTATTTTCTTTTTGAACATAAGCAAATATGTGTGTGCCTCTTTCTTCTATGCTAAAAGTTGCATACTATATACTCTTTTCCATTTTACTTTCATCACTTAATAATAGATCCCCAAAATTACTTCATAGCAAAAATGTAGAGATGTTCATTGTTCCTTCTTATAACTACATATTCCTCCTCTGTGTGAATATATTATTCAGTTATTCAACCATTTCTTTCCTGACAGATATTCAGGTTTTCAGTCTGTAGCTATTACTTATTATTGGGTGCCTTGAGTTGGTGTCTGACTCATAGCAACCCTATGTACAACAGGTGAAACACTATTGTTAGTGCTTCTCTGCTAGTCATAGGGTTTTCAATGGCTGATTGGTTTTGTTTGGGAGTAGGCTGCCAGGTCCTTCTCTCAAGCCTACAGCAGCTGGTGTTCCCAGGCAGTCTCCCATCCAAGGACTAACCAGAACTGACTCTGCTCAGCTTCTGAGCTCTGATGGGATCAGATGCCACAGTGGTATGGCTGCAGAAGTTGAAACCCAGGGTACAATTTTGTGTATAGTGAGGTTTTTAAAAGTGTAGTCCAGTATATACCTGCATCACAATCAGTCGCCTGAGGTGTGTGACAAAACTGAGAATTTCTCAGACTGATCCCAGACTTTCTGAAAAGTCAAGTGTGAAATGTCCTGACCTAGGAGGGAAAGCATTGTACTTAGAATCGGAAGAGTGATGTCTAGATTCAGTCACAAGATCTGAGGCAACTTGATTAGCTCTGAGAACTTGAATAGTTCTTGGTATGTTGGGGATTATGATTCTCTACCACGTTTACAGGATTGCTCTGAAGTTCAAAATCAATTATGTATAAGACAGCAGTGTGGAAACTATACAACTACAACATTAAGATGTAGCAAAAGGAAGGGCTCAAGCCACATCCCCATCTTCTCCATAATAAATACCTTACTCCACATTCAATCTTGACTTTTTTTTTTTTTTTTTTTTTTTTTTTTTTTTTTTTTTTTTTTTTTTTTTTTTTTTTTTTTTTTTTTTTTTTTTTTTTTTTTTTTTGGTGGTGCTGGGGATTGAACCTAGGGCCTCATGCATTTTTACCACTGAGCTACATCCCCACTCTGCAATCTTAAAGATTAAAATAAGGCCTACCTTTCTCCAGTAAATCTCTGCATTCATTCATTCATTCCTTTTTGAAGGTTCTTATGAAGGAATCTGACCACTGGCATCCAAAATGAATTCTTTACAAAACACATACTGCCTCAGAAACACTCACCTCAGTGTAGGATACCAAAAAGCAGTCATGAAAAGAATTTGGTCCAATATAGGAAGGGAAAATGGCTCAAGGCTACCAAGAGAGGGTCTTTGATTAATTTTATACAAAGGTGGAAAAAGCTTGATGCTTCAGAAACCATTGCAAGTAATGAGACACACAAAGACAGAAAAAAAGAAAAGCCTAGCCCATTATGAATGTCCTGAAGAAGAATTTGTTCTGCTATAATTTGGCGAATGGTGTACTTTCAGTCTTGTTCTTTAAAGTCAGTGAATCCAGACAGGTTTGGAGTGTGTTTGTTTTTTAAATAACAGGCAAAACTACTATAATTTTTGTCATTTTTCCAAAATATAAAAATATGTACTATTCAAGTGGAATTTTCTTTAAGGATCCAGAACATTCTCTACCATCTAATTGAGAAAGTTATTCCTCCCAAACAGAGCTTACAATATGAAGCATAATCAAACAACATATAGAGGTAAAGATGAAAGGTTCCAGGAGTAGAAGGGATGGCTGGATGGGTGGGAAGAAGTATGGATGTTTTCTACATTTCCCTGGGAAAAGTATCTTTAGTCAACATTTATTGAAGGTTCAAAGAAATTAAAACATCCCTGATGCAAAATGACAAAGCTTCAGTGGACCTTGCAACTGTTGGATCAGAGTGGAGAATTAAGCACCTATTTTAGCATGCATGTTGTTGTTGTTGTTAGGTGCCGTCGAGTCGGTATCCGACTCATAGCGACCCTCATAGGGTTTTCAATGGCTGTTTTCGGAATTGCCTTGGGAGTGGACTGCCAGGTCCTTCTCCCATTTTTGTGGTGCTGGGAATTGAACTCGGGACCTCAGAGACTGCAGTGCAGTGCTCTACCAACTGAGCTAAATCCCAGCCCAAAATGCATGTTAGAAGTCAGGTTTTTGCTGGGTAATTGAATTTAAATAGGTTCTTCTCTGAATCATCAAAAAGAATTTACTACTCATGAATGAGGAGGCACCACTGGGCTAGGGAGCAATAAAGTCCAAGCCCCTAGTCTTTACTAGCTATGATTTGGTGACCTAGACTGGAGGAGCAGGTAGAAGACAGAAGGCATGTAGGGGACGTAGGAATGAGAAAAAAAAAAACTAGGATAAGCCAACAAGTTCATGGATGAGGTGTTTTTTTTTTTAATTGAGGTACTAGGAGGTTGAACCCAGAGCCTCATGCATGCTAGGCAAGTGCCATGCTGAGATACACCTCCAATCTTTTTAGTTTTTATTTTGAGACTAGGTCTCACTACTACACAGGCTGCTTCTGTCCTCAAACCTGTGATCCTCCTGCCTCAGCCTCCCAAGTCACTGGGACTACACCACAGTGTGCACCACGGTACGTGGCTTTACAGATGAGTCTTACACTGTGAATGAGTAAGGCTCTTTCCTTTTGGTTAATATAAAATTAGTATTTATTAAGGGTTTCACTATGTGTTTTTTACTTGAAGCACTCTTATGTAGATTAAATCTATAATCCTGTGAGGTTGATACTGTTCTTATCTTAATTTCTCAAGTTAGGAAACTGAGACAGAGGCAACTTGTGCCTGTTCACCTAGCCAGGACACAGCAAAAGTCAAGGTTTCAATCCTGGCAGTTCTGCATCCAGGGCCCATGATCTCAGCCTCAATGCTGTCTCTCTAAAAGAAAACAGGAGAGTTACTAAAGAGTATATTAGAGGAGACCAGCATGGTTGGCCCAAAAGAAAGGTAACTCTAGACCCGTTCTGTATAAAAACAGAAGAGGCAAAGGTAAGTAATGATAAACAAAGTAGGAAATGGCCTATATTCAAACAAAGGGTTAAACAGAGAATGGCTGAAAACCAAGAAATTTAGTAAGATGAGCACAATGTTGGTATCCTTGGGAAAATGGTGTCTCAAGGATCCACCCTAGTCTATGTTTGAGGGGAGGCAATAGTCAGTGAGGGGAAACAGGGACTAGACACAGAAATAAAGAGCAAAGATAAAGCATAATCCAGAGAGACTGTTTGGGATAATGGAAGGAATGTGAGATTTGAACCACAGACACTGGCGCTGAACCCTGGCACTTTGCATTTATATCTATGTGACCATGAGCTAGGTAGTTTTCTGGTCCTTTGTTTCTCCACTGGCAAAACAAGCTTTTTTTTTTTTTTTTTTTTTTTAACTGATAGAGTTATATATGATTATATGGCATAATACAGATAAAAAGCACAAGTACAGTGCTAGGTATTCCAAAAGTATTGAGACTTAAAAAGGAAAGAAGGAAGGAAGGAAGGATGGAAGGAAGGTAGGAAGGAAGGAAGGGAGGAGGGGAGAGAAAGTTAGGAAAAGAAATACAAAAAGAAAACCACATGCTAGTTGCTGCTTCTTAGGATGTGCAGATTGAAAAGAATTTCAAAACTGGCAGGAAATGGAGGCATCATTGTAACAATATCACAAATACCACCAAATAGTGTCTGCATGACACATTTGCAACATACATAGTAGGATGCCAATATATGTATTAGGCAGGCCCTCTTCCAGAAAGGTCTGTAAGTACATAGCAAAAATAGTCTACTGTACTTTCATTCCTCCCTTTCTTCACTCAACACGCATATTTTTGCTGTCAGAGTCCTGGCTAGGAAGACTACACAACTGAAATGTGGGAAAGAGGGACAACCAGGAAACAATGGCACCCCTAGAGCTTTGTGATCATCGGCATGTGTGGCTATATCAGCAGTCCAGATCTAAGTACAATGATGACTGAGACATAGTCAATAATTGATTTCAAAGAGCTTACACTCTACTAGGAAGAAGAGACAGTTCAATATACTTTTATAACACAGAATGATCACTTCTGAGTGTTCTGAGACAGGGAGGCAAAAATGACAAAGCCTAACAACAGATTTTATAACTGCCTATACCACCAGAATCAATGGTTCTTGTAGTCAAGCAAGACCATATGATGGTTACTCCAACATTACTCTTCACACACTTTTTAAAACAGCATTTATATTTTGATGGGCCTTTGTTCATTTCATCTTGTTAAGCACTAAGTTTGCATGAGGCATTATAAAACTTTCCCTGTTATATTCCTCAAATGCTAATGATGCCTTGGAATTCGCCCAAGTCTGGTCCTGAATACCAGCTACATTCCTTGGCAATTATTTGTCTTGAGAATAAAATATGATGCTGTTAATCCTATTACTTTAGGTAATTTACGCACCACTATGGGAAAATGAGCTATTTTCAAAGAACTACTGCTTGTTTTAAAAAAGTAAATACTGACTACAGCTCTTTATTCTAGTAGAAATCTCATAAGCATTGCTTCCAACCTAGGGCAAGATTTATTCCATTTTATTTCAAACTTCTGTAAAACTTAGATATCAACATAGTCATGTTATATGCAAACAGATATTTAGTCAAAATTTTGTTTCTCTGCCTTGTAGATCATTAAAAACAGAAAACCATATGGACTGGTGTCATTGGAAGAGAAGGCAGGGGTGATAATTATTTCTGAACCATGGAAGAGCAACATCATCTCATTGTAATAAACTGAAGTGTTCCTGAAATAACCCCATTGCCCAACTACCATCCACTTTGACTACTCAAGTAAGCTATTATGGTACCTTTCAGAACTGAGATTGCACATACTTTTCTTGGGCAATAATGGTATCATAACAAAATAGTCTTTGGTTTCCAAGATCTTGACAGTACCCAAGAGCTATCCTATTTTTGACTACATATGAAACAGAAATGTCCATAGTCAGAGAATCATAGAGTCAGAAAGTAATCTCTGACATCCTACCCAATGTATGAATGTCTTCTTTATATAACTAACAGTTATGGTATAATCTCTGATGGAACCTCTCAAATTATTAGAAAAAGATTCATTATATTGATGTGAAATCCCTCTATTTACAACTTCAAATTACTGCCCCTAATTTATTGGATATTCCATGCCTAATTCCTCCTCATACTTCAAAAGGTAAAGCATAAATAGGGATTAAAGCCCAAAATAAGAATGTGCCTAACTGCTTTAAAGGGTTCAGGTCATAAACCAAGGTGAATTATAATCTAGGACGCCAAGTGAACTGACAGATATACATAAAGATGTGGAACACTTTGAGGAATCAAAGAGAAGGCTATATTTTGAAAAGGATGAAGGAGTTTGATTCCCTAAATCAAAGACCAATGACCTTAATACCTGTCCCTAGCAAAGTTTAAGAACAAGTTATTACAGAGGTCAGCATTTCCCGAACTGTGCTTTCACAAGATGACACCTATTAACTTTTCTAGCAACCTTCAAGTTCCTCCGAATATAGCTTGAGGAATGCTGACATGGATGATTCATAAGCACATGGTTGGCAATAAATACCAAGAAATACAATGGGTTCACTAAGAACAACTCAGGCCACAAATTCATTTCCTTTTTTGATAGAGTTGCTATGTTAATAGACCAGAAGAATGCCATAAACACAGCATGTTGATTTCAGTAAAACCAGTCTGTCTAAAATCAATAATGTGCATAAAGCAGTTCAAATATAAATCTTCCTTACTAAGCCCAGATTAATTCATTTGTTTATAAGCCATTATATGACCTTCTGATGATAGGGCTACCAGATAACTAGAAAGGAAGAGAGGGAGACAGGTGGTAGGAGAGAGGGCCGGGGGGAGACACAGGGACAGGCATTGGAAGAGTCTAATTGGATATGCTCTGTGAATCTATGCGGCCTCCTAAGGATCCTTGCTTTCATTTACAACTTTTCACAGATCACTTGCCTAATACAATCTCAGGTTTGACAAGGTCAACATCTAATTCTTAGTTCTAGATAAGGTGAACCATTGAGAAGAAATGAAGATAGCCTTTGTGTTTTGTTTTGCACTGCTGGGGACCCTACTCAGGGCCTTGTGTGTGCTGGCAAGCAGTCAACCACTGAGCTATATCCCAGGCAAAGATAAAGCACGGCTTGAGTGCTGGTTCTTGTTTTGTTTTTTGCAGTACTGGTGGTAGAGGAGATAATTGAATCCAGGGCCTTGTACAAGCTAGGTAAGTGTTCTATCACTGAGCTGTAACCCAGGTCCTTTTTAAATTTATTTCTTATTTTTACAGTACTGAAGGTTGAATCTAGGGCCTCGCGCTTGCATGCTTTCCAAGTGCTATACCACTGAGCTGCACCCCCAGCCCTTTTTTTTTTTTTTTTTTTTTTGAGACAGGGTCTTACTAAATTATGCAGATTGCCTCTGGTCTCCAACGTGCGGCCCTTCTGCCTCTGCCTCCTGAGTCGCTGGGATTACAGGCATGCACCACTGCACTTGGCTTATTTTTAATTTTAAAGGGTCTCACTAAATTGCACGGGCAGCCTCTAGCCTTGAACTCAGAATCCTCCTGCTTCAACCACTGGAGTTGCTGGGCTTATAGGCATGCGCCATAGTGCCTGGCTCTAAGCCTCTTCTTCTTCTTCTTTTTAAAAATCATTTTTGTCATTACATTTTCCTTGTTTTTTGAGGCAGGCAGGGAGTTAGGAAAATTGAGGAAGGAGGCAGTTTTTAGGAGCTAAAAAGGAAACCTCTAAGGTACTTATAATTTCCTTTCAAACACTGGCCTTTCGTTGCTAGATGAACTGTAAATAGCACTGGTCTTTTTAGTGGGGGATAAAGGACAACAGGTTGTTTGTAACTAACCAAATGGACAATTTTAGTGAGCCCTAAAGTAAAAGATAAACTAGGGACAAGTAAATGCAGCTAGTTATTATTCCTTCCTATCTCAGGTACATCTGAGTCCAAAGTTATACAAAAGAACTTCTAGCTGACTACAAAGTAAAACCATATAATAATCTCCTCAGCCTAAAGAGGTGAAGGTGCTACTTTCCAAGGCCATACAAAATAGCTCTTGGCCTAGCACAAAGTCAAACTAAATCATACTTTCTTGACTCTAAACTAAAAGGCAAATTGACAGTAGATTCATTTAACTATTCCTTGCTGACCCCAAACCAAAAAGGTAAAATGGTAAAAAATACATTGCCATGTTAAATCAAAATAAGGTTAATCATTTCCCCCTTGTTCTGTCCAAGAAAAGTTAGCTTGGGGTTCATGCCCAGGGCTCACATCATGCTGGGTAGTCTTCTGCTTTACTCTGACTTCAATAAAACCAGGGCGAGAGCACAGTTTGCCTCCAAGGTGGTGTCTTCTATTAAAATCTTGCTTGATCCCACTTCTGGTCTCTCTGTCTCTTCTTTTGCCTAGGGTTGTTGTTGTTGTTGTTGTTAGGTGCCGTCGAGTCGGTATCCGACTCATAGCGATCCTCTGTACAACAGAGGAAACACTATTGTCAGTGCTTCTCTGCTGTTCATAGGGTTTTCAATGGCAGATTGATTTTTGGGAGGGGGTTGCCAGGTCCTTCTCCCAAGCCTACAGCTTCTGGTGTTCCCAGGCAGTCTCCCATCCAGGTACTAACCAGGCCCGACCCTGCTTAGCTTCTGAGATCTGATGGGATCGGATGCCACAGGGCTATGGCTGCAGGCTTGCCTAGGGTAGCATCTTCATTTTAGGTCGTTTTACCCAAAGAACTGAGGTTTTTCCAGGTCTTCTTCAAGCTTCTTCAGGTGCCTCAGTTCTTCTGGTAACAGTGTAGGCAGCAAAATTACACACTCTGGCTCTTCAATATCACCTACTGGGTTTGTGCTTGTTTATTTATGTGCCCTACAATAGAATTTAAACTGAAAGATGCAACGCTGTTTAAAAGCTTAGTGCTGATGGGAATATGAGTCAGGTGTTCACTCAAAAGAGCCCTACCTTGAAGCTAGTTAGACAGGGATCTGAATCTTAGCCTATCACCTACTGGCTTTGTAACTTTGCACTTGTTGTTAAATCTTCCTTCACCTGTTTTTGTCATCTGTGAAATGGGGTTGATAACAATAATACCCACCATGCACAGCTGCTGTAAATACTAGAAAAAAAAAGTAACTACATTCTCTTTTATGGAACTCAGTCCTGAGTAGAAACACAGCAAACTGTAGTTGTAACTGTTAATTATCATTACCTATCTTGCACACTTCAATTTATTCTTAACCATGTTTATATTACACATTCCAGTTTGAAGATCACTCTCTTTGATACAGGAAAGGTGAAGCCAAATAATTGAGCAGGTCGTCTGCTTTTCATCATACCTTAACATTATCCCATCTGCCTCAAGCAATGAGCTTAGCCTTTACTTGTCCTTGTTGTTTTGAACGTAGCTTTAAAAAGCCCTTTTCTGTTGTCTTTAGCAATCTCTCCAGCCTCAGCTTGGTCTGAACTTGAGCTTTGCAGGTATTTCCTCACAGGTTTATGCCACTCTCCTGAACCTGTCCTTGAACACGTGATCATCTTTCAATCTTCTTTATATGTTCTTTTAATACCCAGGCCCATCAAAAGTTCCTTGTCCTTAAGAGAGTTCACTCTCTTTTTCTTCCTCATCCAAATATATTGTGATTTTGCTGTCAGAATTTTTCTTTCTTTTTCTCTATTTCCTTCTATATTTCCCTTTGTCCCTTTTCTCCCGCATCTCTTCTTTTCAAGTATCTGGACATAGAAAAGTAACTCATTTCTCCAAATATTTTTCCTAAAATTTTCCTAAAATCACTTTTACTATTTGGTTATGCTCAATTTTCCTTTCTCTTGCTGTTACCAAAAAATACTATTGTGGTTACTCTCTCTCTCAACAATTTAGCCAATCCTACCTCAGTAAATGCTTTTTTGACTTTGTTAGAACTATGTTCAAAGTGTATTTCCATCTCACTGCTTCCTCAGTCTGTGCTTTTGAAACAGGTACTTAAAAACTGCTTTTACGGAAAAGCACTGACTTCTCACTTGGGCCCACAGGTAACTAAAAACATGATAAAAGCTTGGCATTTCTGCCTTCAATTTGTATCTATCTCCTTTATTTTGGGCCAGGTACCTGCTTAACTCTGCATATAGGCATGTTAACCACTCAAGGATTATCTGTCTAAAACCCAGTGAAACCTAACCCATCCCATCCCTTCAAGGCTGAAGGCACAAAGATAAAAGCAACTGAGGTATCTTACTGTCAACTTTTACAATGTCATATTTCAGACCCCCAAAAAGGCACCTGAAAATTTCCTGTCATAATACTAAACCTGTAGTCACCTTGGATTCCAGGAACAGCACAGTTACTCAGACAGATTACCCCATGAGGAGATTACCCACTATGCAGAAAGCAATCATCTTATTGGTACCAGATTGTCACCTCAAGCAATAAGGACTTCTTCCAACCACATTGCAAAACCAGAACTGAGATAATGATCAATTAGGCCACAGTTTGACCAAGACTGCTTATTTATGCATACCTCTTGCCCCCTGCCCCAATTCTTCTAGTATTTAAACCAAAAGCTCATGTTAGTGTCCCAAGACGGACTGAAATGCTTGTTTTCATTTTTTTGTTTTTTTGTTTTGTTTTGTTTTGTTTTTGTTTTGTTTTATTTTTTGTGGTACTGGGGGTTGAACCCAGGGCCTCATGCTTGCATGCTCTGCAAGTGCTGGACCACTGAGCTATACCCCCACCCCATTTTTTTACTTTTTGAGATACGATCTCACTAAATTACACAGACTGCCTCTGGTCTCGAACTTGCGATCATCCTGCCTCCACCTTCCAAGCAGCTGGGATTACAGGCGTGTGCCGCCGCACCCAGCTTGAAATGTTTACTTTCCATCTTCCCAGTATAGCTATGTTGAATTAAAAAGCCTTTCCTGCCTTTTCACCATTACTTCCATTTGCTTTCTTTGGGGTGAGAGGCCAGACCTGACATCTTGGAACTCCCTGAGTTTGGCCTCTGGCCTAGGACTTCAGTTGCAGCTTAAGAAATGAACATGATAGGAAACCTTTGCTTTCTATGGATTGAAACATCTGTCAGATATTGGAGAGAACTTAGGTCCTCACCAATGACTATACATTGGCTTGTGGCAATTTTGGTATTTACCTGAACTGAAGTATGTACTAATAATATAAACAGGCAAAGAAAATATTTTACTCATTTGTCTACACTAACCTATAATAATTGCTCAGGCATAATTAAAATGTTTTGGCTCTAATGGCAAAAGAATGAGCTGTGCTTTGAAGTTAAGTCATGACAGTTCACAGCCACAGTTTCTGAGGAAGTTGGCAAAGGATAAAAGTTTATACCCTCAACCCACCAAGTGGTAAAAAACACCTTGCTCTTACATTCTTGAGTCATGTGAATTCATGGCTATTTTCAGGGTATTCTAATATAGTTGTTGTCTTTAAAGTAGTTGTCTTTAAATAGATTTAGGAGAAATAAACCAAAACCAACCAAACAAATGAAAAAGCCCATGTGGCTATATATAGTGGTTAAGATTTGGTTAACCATCATAAATAAAGGATATTCTTACCTCTCTTACAACATGACAAAATTTTATTCTTCATTTTTTTTAGATGAGGAAATTACACCAGATAGGGACTGCCTTTCGGAAATCTGCTAAGCATGCTGAAGTTTTCCCAAAGGCCTAGACATTCACAGATTCAAAGTAAAATTTCAAAGTCTGATAAGTGTAACTAAGCTTGGTTTCTCCCTAGTGAGCCATAGGTCTTAGACTAAGAATAGCAATAAATACAAAAATATCCAGGAGTCCTTCAACTAATGCACATGTGCTAACCTCACTCTCTCTCTTCCTCACACTCTGAATCATCCACCAAATTTTCTCTCATTGCTAAAAGTTCTTTAGTAATTCAAAATAAAAGTAGAAGAAAAGTTATTTCTTGGAAAGGTTTAAAAGTGGATGAGATTGCTGTCTACATCCCGATCAAATACAAAGACTAGTTGTTTATTATCCATGGTATATTCTTAAATGAAATTTTTAACAAATAATGAATGTCTAGGGTAATGAATCAAATACAGTTACAAAGAAAAAACCTCCTGCATGGTCAAGAATAACTTGGTCATTAGGTCAATTCTAAACCACACATGTGCTATCCTGGGCTTCTAAAGTAAACTGTTAGCAAACCAGCAGTTGCTACCTAAAAATAATTAACCTTCAAATGAACCATGGAGACCTCGGTTCTTTCTGAAGTTGAAAAACCTCAGACCTAACAATAATTAAGAAAGGTTTGAATGTTACAGTTTGATCTAACCTCTGCTACAGAGCCAGGATGGTGAGGAATGAGAAGAAAACAGTGTTCAAAAAGCCACAATCACAAGGAAAAATGAATTTTGGCAGAAAGGTGTGCTGATTTGCCTTTAACTGGTAGTTTATAACTGTAGAATTAACCCCATTCCCTTGAGCTAAATTTTATCCGTCAGTGCAATTCAGAGCCCACTTAAAATACTAACTTCCTTTTAAACATCCTTATCATGATATTTACAAGCAAACACATTCCAAAAGAACAGTTATGTCCACTGTGCAGAAAAAGCTTAACTGCTGAATTTCAAACTGACTACACTTATGCACCAACAAGGGCCTCATCTTCGTCTGTGACCCTGGGTCTTCCTCTTTTTTCCTTGACTCAGCAGCTGAGCTCAGCTTCCTCTCTCTGACCTTCCTTTTCCAAATGCTGGAGCACACAGCAGGCATTTCTAGGTCAGCAGAGTAAACTATTACTGCCTTCCAGGAGAACAGTATCTTCTGTGTATTCGAAGGACTGAACAAGAACAAGGAGTAGGAATTCAGTGTACTAACCTTGATTCTGACCCTGGCTAGAGGATGACACTAACTGCCAGGAGTCTCTTCTACTTTGCTGAGGGGGACCCACAATGCACCCCTGTAGCTGGCATCATTAACCACAAGAACATGCAACTGAGCATAACACAAATGAACGCCTGCCTCTGACCTGCTCTCTGCCACACTGGCTTTAACACTGCCCTCCAGCCTGCCACACAAGCCTGTGGCAATGACCATGTCCTCATCCTTCTCATCTCATCTCATGCATTCTACTAGACTTAAAAAAAATTTTTTTTGAAATAGTTTCTTTGGCCTGAAATTCATACATCATAAAATTCACCCATTTAAAATGTGCAATTCAATGGTTTTTAATATATTCAGAGTTGTGCAGCCATCACCACAATGTACTTTTAGAACATCTCCATCACCCCAAAAAGAAACCCTGTGCCTCTTAGCAGTCACTTCCCAAACTGCTACCCCCAAACCCCACCTCTAAGCAACCATGAATCTACTTCCTGTCTCTAAGGATTTGCCTAGTTTAGACATTTCATATAAATATGTGTGGTGTCCTGTGACTGGCTTTATTTCACATGGCATAATGTGCTGATTCATCCACATTGTAGTTTTTATTGCTGAGTCATATTTGTTGGGTGTACACACATTTTGTTTAGCCACTCAATAGGTGATGAACCTTGGATTTGTTTCCACATTTTGGTCGCAATGAATAATGCTGCATTGTGTATGTTTTTGTGTGAACATATGTCTCCATGGATTTTGGCCACCATTCATTTTTAGTAGCCTCTGCCCTCTTTGTCTTTTTTCCTCTGGCCTTAAGGAGTCTCTTTAAAAAGAAAAATACTTGGTAAAAAGTCATTCACATGCACTGTGAATAGAATGAAAATAGGTACAACCTTTCTGGAAGACAATTCCCTAATATATATCAAGATTTTAAATATATATAGTCTTTGACCTATGAATTCCATTGCAAGTCCTCTACAAATAACCTCTTCACAAGTTTGCTGATGGCTATAAGGATGTTCTCTACAGCACAGTATATAATAAATAATGAAGATTAACAATAATGGAAAAGCAGTACTGTAGACTACTATTCTGTTGATTAAACATAAAATAATAAGGTAGAACTAAACTAAGTTGTAGTAGCCTGCAGCTCTACCACTGTGGTGTCCCATCCTGTCAGATCTTGGAAGCTAAGCAGGGTTGGGCCTGGTTAGTACTTGGATGGGAGACCACCTGGGAACACCAGGTGCTGTAAGCTTGGGAGAAGGACCCAGCAACCCACTCCCAAAAAACCCTATGAATAGCAGAGAAGCACTGACAACAGTGTTTTGCTTGTTGTACATAGGGTCGCTATGAGTCGGACACCAACTCAGCAGCACTATGCTAACAACAACAACAAGTTTTAGTATGAAAAGCTGTCCTACACATTAATTAAAGCAAGTAAGCTACAGAAAATGCATATATTAAATGAGTCTACTTATATGGTTTTTTTTAAAGTGTGTGCTTACGGGTTAGGAAAGCTGTCAGTGGTAGAAACTTGCCTAGCAAGCGTGTTGCCCTGGGTCTGATCCCCAGCAATAAAAAGAAAAAAGTCCCCATAAAATATCTAGAAAGATACATTTTTTTAAGAAATGAAGATTGAAAGTTTGATGGAAAGGGACAATTGCTTTGTATTTTATGTCCTTTTTATATAACTTGTTACCATAAGAATAGGTACATTTAGAACTTAAAATATGTATTTTTCAATAATACAAATATTCCTTCCAAGAGTCCCCTGATACTTCTCTGTGAATAAGTTATGGAAGGGTGTGAGAAAATGAATGCCAAAGAGAGAAGCAACTCACCAAAGGGGAGTTGGGGATGCTGAAAATAAACATTCCTGCTTCATCATTCAACATTGATTCTAACCTCAAAATGGAAATCACTACAGGATTCGAACTTGAACCTACATTCTCAGAAGGCAATATGGCACTAAGGAAGAAGGACAGACAACAGACAAGCCCTATTCTAGGCCAGGTTCTGCCACTTACTAACTACAGAACTTTCATTCAACCCTTCCTCCCCAAAATTTCTCTTTGCTACTCTATAAAATAATCCATGCACTTTCATCATTTTCTTTCCTCCCACCTTCCCTCCCTTCCTCCCCTCTTCTCCCCCTCCCTTCCTCCTTCCCTCCTTTCTTTTTTTTTTCCCCCTTTTTCCTTCCCTTGTCTTCTCTTTCTTTTTTTTCATGTGGTACTGGGGGTTGAACCTAGAAGGCAAGAGCTCTACCACTAAGCCACACCCTTCAATTCCTTATTTATTTTTTATTTTGAGACAGGATTCTGCTAAATTGTACAGGCCCTTCTGGCATCACTGCCTCAGCCTACTACGTTGTTGAGATTACAGGCGTATGTGATGGCATCCAGCTCATTTACCTGGACCTAACCAAAAACTATGCAAAATCTGTTGGCCCTAGAAGGATGGTTAGGGTGCCAAAAATTTGCTGACTCAATAAAATATTTGTTGAAGATGATTGATCTGTATGCAAAGGGTTATTTTATGTAATTTTTACTGATCAAAAACTGAGAAAAATAAGAGATGAATAGTAATTTTGAGAGCTAAATGTCGACCAGCCAAGGTTATCTACACTAATCACACAAGAGTGTATGTATTTCAGAGCAGACCAATCTCCCAACTAACTGTACCCTTTTCTCTAAAATGCATTTCAAATACTCCCTGCCTCCATGAAGCTTCCCTATTTCCTCTCCTTACCTCTTCTAGCAGCTGCCATGTCTACCTTACTGTTTCCATTGCACTCTCACTTCATGTGGTAATCACTGTGTAAATATTTGACTCTTTTCTTGGGCTGTGAGCATTCCTGACATAATCACAGCTGCATCTACAGCATCTTGCACAATTTGCTACACAAATAAAGAGGAAAAAGAAAAGTTACTTAAACATAGGATTGGGTGGGTGAAGATTAATTCCCATTCTTAGTGGAAATTACTTAAAGACCATAGAGCCTCCAGTTCCCAAGGTTATCTATTCTACTACCCTAAAATATCAAATCTCTTCCCCAACAAAACTGAAGGCTACCGATAATGATCAGAATAACATGTTTCAAAAAAAAACCTTTACATTCCAAAAGGCAAAGACAACCCTATGGGCAGAAAACAAAGAATGATTTTTTTTCAAAAAATTAAATGCAGAATAAATAACAGCATTTGGAAAAACAGGTTCAAATTCTGACCTTGCAGATATTATATTGGCCACTAAGTGCCCTAGGCCCTCAGGCTTCTCATTTATAAAAAAGAGAGGATAAAACATGGTCACTTCTAAGGCCCTTATTAGCTCTAACATTCTAGGAAACCTACAGAAAAAGATAATTCATTTCATTCTTTCATTTATATTTATTTTATAAATATCAAACACAGGGCCTTGTGCATGAAAGGCAAGAACTCTACCACTGAGCTACACTCCCAGCCCTTGGTTTTGTGAGATAGAGTCTTCTTGTATAGCCCAAGCTGGCCTTACTCACAATCCTCTCACTTATGCCTCTTGAGAGCTAGGAGTACAGGCGTGTGCCACCATGCCCAGTTCTTTTATTTGTTCAGCATCACTGCATGCCTGCAGTGGAGTATTATATGTTCACTAAACAAACCCATTTTGTTTTCCTCCCAAGACACACATGTCCCAGGCTTACTTGGCAATGGGACAGTGGTGGAAGGGGTATGCCCCACCTCCAGCCTGGCCCATAAAGCTATCTACATGCTCACCATGCTGCCAGAGACACATGATCCAAGGTCCCAAGGCCTTAGGAAAAGGTAGGGTCACTAGAGAAAAGAAGTCTGGGTCCCTGAATGTCTGCATTGGACAGAACCATCCCCATCTTAATACCCAGTAGAAAATAACCTAAGTTAAACCACTGAGATCTGTGAAGACTTGATGATAGTTTGAGTTTTTCATCAGATTTTTTTTCTCACTTTTCCCAATGCACATCTATAACCAGCTGAGATTATCTATACAAATTACCCAAATTCAAGTGTGTACTGGGCTGGGGTTTAGCTCAGTTGGTAGAGTGCCGCACTGTGCTCTCTGAAGACCCAGATTTGATCCCCAGCACTGCAAAAACAGGAGAAGGATGTGGCAACCCACTCCCAAAACAATCAGAAACAATCAGCCATTGAAAATCTTATGAGCGTTGCTATGAGTTGGATCCAACTCCACAGCACCTAACAACAACACACTTTTATACAGTGCATAGCCTACTCTGACTTATTAGCACTATACACAGACACACACACACACATAAATCTATATATAAAATCTAACAATATGACTGGTAATCACTATTTAAATTTTACAAATGAGGAAATTTGAGTATCAGAGAAACTAATTTCCTCAGCATCATATAGCATCAACATGCATAGGCAAGTTTTGAACCAATAGATCTCTAACTCCAAGGTTTACCTTTATTCTTTGGTACATTACAGCCTTCCTTGCTCCTGGTACCTTTAATTGTTGCTGTTCCTGAGCAGCAGTGCAGGACATGGCAAGCAGACCTACCTAGAAAACCAGAGGTAAGGGAAGGCCAGAACCTGGCTTTGCTGCCATCAAGTCCAGTCCTGTACCTGATCCAATTAGCCTGTGATGATGGAAGACTGGAGATCCCACTAAGACAAGATCATCAGAAATAGCAATAACACGTTGTAAGGCAGGCAGCATGGCAGACACCTGTAATCCCAGCAACTCGGAGGCTGAGGTAGGAGGATTATGAGTTCGAG
Organism: Pedetes capensis; assembly: GCA_007922755.1. Classification (NCBI taxonomy): domain Eukaryota; kingdom Metazoa; phylum Chordata; class Mammalia; order Rodentia; family Pedetidae; genus Pedetes; species Pedetes capensis. The sequence continues at coordinate 86,460 of VMDO01003927.1, forward strand.
GCCAGAGGCAGCCAGCACAACTTAATGAAACCCTGCCTCAAAATAAAAAATTTTAAAGTAGGAGATGAAGGGTACAGCTCAGTGGTGTAGCATTTGCCTAGCATATGTAAAGCCCCTGGCTCAAACCTCCAATGCTGCAAAAGAAAAATAAAATAAAATAAAAGCTCTAGGAAATGAGCAGGAGACTACTGTACCATTTTCATTTTCCCTTTAAAAATTCAATCCAGCATCATTAAAAGTGACATTTAAAAGCTAATTGAAAAAGCAGTGTTCACATGTCTCTAGACAAGTATTTGCATGTTAATTAATTCTGGGGATAAGAAGACCAGCTTCCAATATGAGGTGTCAGAAAAAGAGAGAGTTCCTTTGCAGAGAAAGATAAAAGGCTATGGCAAAGACATAATTAAATTACTTGGTTTCAAGTGTTCCAAAAAGTAATAAGCTATCCTTTGCGATGCAAATTCATACTTTCTCTTTTGTGAAGAGTGCATTTTAATGAAAGGTCCAAAATACAGATTTCCAGCTTCAATACTCTTTTAACGCAGTGCCTTCATCACAGATCAAAATGACTTTTACCAGAACAGTGGCTAACAAGCTCGTAAAGACTGTCGGTATAGGAGATGGAAATCTACTTCTCCAGAACCTAATAAACCACAAACAAACTGAATGGTCACAAAGAACATCGACTTGGTTTTTTTAAAGCAACGAACAATTTCTTTCTAAAAGGGTCATGCAAATGAATACAAACCCACAAACCACAGAACCAGAAAGATGTTTGCTAGGATGAATATTTGGGGCTGGGATTTAGCTCAGTTGGTAGAGCGCTGCGCTGCAGGCTCTGAGGTCCCGAGTTCAATTCCCAGCACCAGAAAAATGGGAGAAGGGCCTGGCAATCCACTCCCAAGGCAATTGTGAAACAGCCATTGAAAACCCTATGAGGGTCGCTATGAGTCGGATACCGACTCGAGGGCACCTAACAACAACAACAGAATGAATATTTAGGTTCCCTCTAAAGATACTTTAAATAACGTATACATTCAACTTGCTACACTTATATCATTCTTATTAGCATTATAATTGGTATTGTGTAACCTTTACTGTTTGCAAAGACTTTCTTCATTATTCAGTCTCATCTTAGCCCTGAAAGATAAATGAGTATAAGTTTATCTGCTAAACAGATGAGGAAATTAAGGCTCTGAGAGAATATTATTCAAGATTACAGAGGTACAAATAAATAAGAAAAGAGCTAACAATTCTATAGAAAAATGGGCAAGAGTCTTAAGCAATTCCAGCCCACTCTCTCCAAAGATACCCAAATGGCCAATAAATTAATTTATAAGAAAGTGTTCAACCTTGTTGCCCATTAAGAAAATTAAAATTAAAATCACAAGATACTACAACGTTATGCCAGATTGAATAAAATCAGGAAGACAACAAATACCAGTGTTGCCAAAGATGTGGAGCAACAGGAATTCATACTTATTGACGGGTGAGGTTATACATTAGTGCAATCACTTCAGCAGCATTCTCTAAACCTAACATGACCTGCACTTCCATTCCAAGGCATATAAACAATTTTAAAACCTACACATGTATGCTGAAAGACGTGTACAAGAACGTGCATAGCAACATTTTCCATAAGAGCCCCAAACTATAAACCCCATCAACAACAGAATGGGCAAATATTATAGTGTGTTCTTTCAGTGGAATAATATACAGCAGTGACAATGAATTTTAAAATGATATATGTTAAAAACAGATGAATCTCACAAACCAATATTAAGTAAAATATATCAAAACTACATATATTTCATATACATAAAGTTTAAGCAGAGAGCTTATATTAGATTCAAACTAGCCATCATCTCTCATGGGTAGGATGAGGCCACAGGATGCTTCTGATGAGACTGGAAATTTTTTTTATTGACCTGGCTAGGGGTTACATGAACATGCTCTCTTTATAATCATTCACTTAATATTTGTGCACTTTTCTGCAGGTGTCATATTGCTGTAAAATATTTTCACCTGTATTTATTGGCTTTGAAGCATGTCCATGACACATTAGGTTTAAAAAAAAAGCCACTTAGCAAATTTTACAAGTATCTCCTGAGATATATAGTACAGACATTCTTACCTAAGACAATGAGGACCAAAAACTGTTTAATTTTAAAAGCTAGAGAAAGTGAGGATTCGTTTTTAAAAATAATAAAAGTACTGGTTGCTCTAAATATTTTAGTTTGACTTAGCACTAAAGACTTCAGTATTTGCTAACTAGAATTCTACATTATCTGTATAAATCATATTATTACCCATCTTCTTTACTTGCAGGTTTAGTTTATTTAATATGGATCAAAAGTTTAAATATATGGAGCCATATGAATGTTGAATCCTTCATGGCTTTTACAATTTCTTCTTAAATCTTTCACAATTATTTCACCCACTTTGAACTCCAGATCACTTGTTTTAGAGATTGATCTTTATCACACTTTGCTAAAGCATTCACAACCTAACTTTAATGGACACAAAAACTCTATTTTTATACTCACATGTCATTGGTTTATGTAATATTTAATTAGATTTTCATAATGAGTTCTGTCGGAATAAAAAGGACTAAGAAAAACCAAATGCCTCTTACTATGCACATGACTTTGGATGTAGTAAGGAGAAATTTGTTAGCAGAATATATTTAGCTTTAAGAATGCTTCTAATGTATATACTTCATTCTTTGCATAGGAAATATGGAGGGATATACTATAAAATGTTAATACTGGTTTACCTTACTTGAAAGGTTTTCTGGTGATGTTTAATTGGATTTGCTTATGTGTATTTCTTCAAAGCACTTGTATTATATTTTAAAATGTCATGTCAACTTGTAAGAAAGTTATTATGAGAGTACTCTGACATACACTTGAAGAATGGTAGCTGCTGGAAGTAGATGATATGAACACTCCCTTCCCTTAGGAGAGTGTGGAATGTAATGATTAAGAATTTTCAATTAAAAAGATCAAGATTGAAATTCCAAGCCAGGAGTGGTAGCATACACCTGTATACTCAAGAGGCTGAAGCAGCCTGAGCTACATAGTGAGACCTGATGCCTCCCCGACCCAAAAGATTCACATCCCACCTCTGCTACTTCCTAGTTGCATATCCTGAGACATGTCTCCTTTCTAAAACTCAGGCTTCCAGCCTATAAAATGGGGATGATACCACTTATCATACATAGGAGCTATGAGAATAAATGTGTTTACTGGAGAATCTAAACCCCTGTCACTTGTTGTTGTTGTTGTTAGGTGCCGTCGAGTCAGTATCCAACTCATAGCAACCCTCTGTACAACAGGGGAAACACGATTGTCAGTGCTTCTCTGCTGTTCATAGGGTTTTCAATGGCAGATTGATTTTTGGGAGGGGGTTGCCAGGTCCTTCTCCCAAGCCTACAGCTTCTGGTGTTCCCAGGGGGTCTCCCATCCAGGTACTAACCAGGCCTGACCCTGCTTAGCTTCCGAGATCTGAGGGGATCAGATGCCACAGGGCTACAGCTGCAGGCACCTGTCACTTAGTAAGCCTCAATAAATGTTGCCTTAAAAAAAACAAAAAGGGTATCTAATAAAGAAAACAGAATAAATTTATACATGATATAACAAAATATAAGCAAGGCATCACAGCACAACCTGCTGGCAAGATGCTGAGGAAATGTAAAGTGAAGCATGAGGTTCTAATAGAAATAGGGTTGGTTGGTCTTCTTACATAAGAATTGGCTTAAATCAAGGCTTACAAGAAGAGAAGAATAGAAACCACTAGTTTAACATTTCCTCCAACTTCTGGAAGGAAATGTATATGAAACAATCCTAAGTCTGAGGGTCATTTACACATATGGCTAGTACTTGAGATGACAGAAAAATGTGAAGAAACCAGACTCGTTATGAATAAAAGATTTAATATTTTGAGGAGCACAGGCAATGGGCTTTCTGTGTAGGACCAGACAGAAAGGACAAGGCCCTATGTTTGGCTGGGCACATGTGAGCAGAGAGTCATGGAAATGCATCCAAGCTCATTCTAGCATCCCTTACTTGCAATCATCAAAACAAAGATCTCCAACCTAAGCCACTATCTCCAGGGAGTCCTCATAGGGAAGCTTCACTCCTTTAGGCAACAAATTTTCCTCTGCAGTGTTCCAGGCACTGTTCTGGGCACTAGGAACTAGGGATGGATAAAAACAAGTTCACTGCCTTCATGGAACTTACATTCTAGAAGGTTTGACTCTCTATCTTTAGTAAAGGATAGGTGATGCCATTAACATCCAAGATATCTGTCTTTTGAAGGGGTAAGTAATACAGAAAAGTGAGACATGACCACCTTCACCAGGACAAGTTTCATCTTGAAGTTCTTTTTAACCTTGGCCAAAGGCAGAATGAGAACTAGAAAGAGTAAAGAGACTACAGGCAGAAGTCAGAGAAAATCCCCAGAGTGGCCAGAGACCAGATCAGATGATACAGTCCACAGGGAAACTCCAAAAAAGAATATTGTTACAGGTGCCAAACTGGGAGGCTTTTAGCTTATGTTTTAATCAGAAAAGGCAATGTCTTTAATTACACTGAGTATTCCCTTATTACATTCCCATGATTAAAAGATTGCACATTTTTTCCAGGCACCATTACACAGGCCTGTAATCCCAGCTACTCAGGAGGCTGAGGAAAGAATCACAAATTCAAGGCCAAAGGCAGCCTGAGCAACTTAGTGAGACCTGTCTCAAAATAAAAAATAAAAAAGGGACTGGGAAAGCAGCTCAGTGGTAGAGTACATGACAAGAATGCACGAGGCCCTGGGCTCAACCCCCTGGTACTGGAGGGAAAAAAAAAAAAAGATGGCACAATTTTGGCTACACTGTGTGTAGCAAAGGACATTGTAATTAGGTTAGGGTAGGGAGCAAGGGCATAGAAGACACTAGGCCCCAGAATCTTAAGATTCACTAGAGAAGGCTTAAGGAGAAAAGAATCTCAAAATTAACCAGAGACTTATAACTTGGCTGGTTTAAGCTGTCAGAAGATGAAAGATGACAAAGTGATACAAGCAGATCGACTGTTTTTTCCACATTTACCAGCTATCTCTCAAAAATTGTTGTTAGATGCCATTGAGTTGAGTCCAACTCAGTGGCCTGCAGAGGGTTTTCAATGGCTGACTGGAACTCAGTGGCCTGCAGAGGGTTTTCAATGGCTGACTGGTTTTTTTTTTTTTTTGGGGGGGGCGGGGATTGTTTCAGGAGTGGATTGTCACGTCCTTCTGTTTTTGTGGTGCTGGGGATTGAACCTGAGTCCTCAAAGAGTACAGAGGAGCACTCTACCAACTAAGCTAAACACTAGCCTTCTCAAAAATTAGGTTTCCTGTATTATATTTTTCCTTCAAATATGAATTATTTAAAAATCTATACAAATGCCCTTCAGATAGCTATAAACTACCTTTTTGGAATGCCAATTTCAATCACTTTCAGAATGCTTCTGCTATTGTTTCTCAAATTCTCCCACCAAGGATTACTTGTTGGAGCTCCTCAATCTGGACCAAGGTAGTCTGCTAAAATCATACATGGCAATCCTTGACTGAAACACAGAAAAGAAGTTGATAAAACATTCTCAATGTAAAGCATTTTCTCCATGATTGTGTTCTTGAACCTGAGGTGCTAATGCTTTTCCAAAGAATGCTAACCAAAGACAAGTGAACTGAGAATGAATCAGTTTTACTAGAAAAGAAAAAAAAAGAGAGAGAGAGAGAGAGAAATAGCTGATCAGGTTTAATTCATGCTATAGTTTGTATCTGGAGAGTCCCCTACAGACTCTAAAGATGCTAAAGTCTTGGTCTCTAGCCTGAGGCTCTTTTGTTGTTGTCGTTAGATGCCGTGGAGTCAGCATCCGACTCATAGATGCCGTGGAGTCAGCATCCGACTCATAGCGACCCTCATAGGGTTTTCAATGGCTGACTGTTTTGGGATTGCCTTGGGAGTGGATTGCCAGGTCCTTCTCCCATTTTTGCAGTGCTGGGAATTGAACTTGGGACCTCAGAGACTGCAGTGCAGCGCTCTATCAACTGAGCTAAATCCCAGCCCAAGGCACTATTGGGAGGTAGTAAAACCCTTAAGAGTCAGGGTCTAGTGGGAAGAAGCTGGGTAACTGGGAATGTGCCTTTGAAGTGGGTATCAGGACTCTAGCTGCTTCTCATTGTCTTTGCTTCCTGGCCACCATGAGATGAACAGGCCTTCTCTGCCATACATTCCCACCATAATGACTGAACCACCACAGGTCCAAAGAAAGAGGGCCATCCAACCGTGGACTCAAACCTCTGCAACCATGAACCAAAATAATTTTTTTCACCTTATATGTTGATGATTTCAGGTATTTTGTCACAGTGACAGAAAGCTGACTAACACAGACCAACCTCTTTTTGATTCCCACCCACAGGTATGACTAGGGTTGTGCTTTTCATTTTGCAAGCCTCTAATGAAATTCTGCCTGCAGCTGTAGCCCTGTGGCATCCGATCCCGTCAGATCTCGGAAGCTAAGCAGGGTCGGGCCTGGTTAATACCTGGATAGGAGATCGCCTGGGAACACCAGAAGCTGTAGGCTTGGGAGAAGGACCTGGCAGCCCCCTCCCAAAAGTCAATCTGCCATTGAAAACCCTATGAACAGCAGAGAAACACTGACAATAGTGTTTCTGCAGTTGTACAGAGGGTCGCTGTGAGTTGGATACTGACTCGACGGCACCTAACAACAACAACAACAATGAAATTCTAGGAAGGCACACCCAGGAGCTTGTTCACTCCTGTTCATCCTCACTAAAGAGGCTTCTATCCCACAGTGGGTTACTGGCACAGGAGATAAAGCATCTGACTACAAATCTGACAAGGTTTCCCTTCTCCCCACACAGCTGCACTGTTGGTATCATTGTGAGGCAACAAGAAAACTGGTGTTTACTGGAAAAAGTACTGCTTTGGGAATTAGATGACCTCAGGTAAACTTGTTGCATCTTAATTTCTTCATCTACAAAACAGAGGTAATAACAACTGCCCATGTACTTCACAGAGAACTAAACAAATCATGTGTTTTCAGAAGCAATGTAAACTGCAAAGAGCAATACAAATGTAAGGCATCATTACTATTATTTATTAAAACTTTCATTAAAAATGAAAGAGAAAACTGGTAATTCCCTTTTGACCTCTCTCGGAATAACTGTTCAAAAAGTCCTCTACTCCCCAAGCAGCAGGCAAGCAGCAGGCTAAAATAATGTTTATCTTTAGGCATAATAAGCACATCAATCTAATCACTACTAATTTAAAAAGTATTGAGCCTTTTTTTGCTCTTTGGAAAGGGTCTAGTCTACATGTTACATTTTTGATATTTAATCATACTGAAGATTTAAAATATCCACTTAAGCTGAGTACAGTGGTATATCCCTATGATCCCCGTGACTCAGGAGGTGAAGTCAGGGTTCCAAGTTTGAGGCCAGAGGCAGCCTACATAACTTATTGAGACCCTGACTCAAAATCAAAAATAAGAAGTAGGTTGAAGGTGCAGCTCAGTAGTAAAGTATTTATAAAGTATGTACAAGGCCCAGGGTTCAACCTCCAAGTACCGCCAAAAATAAATAAATAAAATAAAATGTCCATTTAGATTTAGCCTTATCTCAACCACTTTCCCAGTAAGGAAAACAAAGATAATTCAGAATTTCTAAATTTGAGAAATTAACCCTTTAAGCTTAATTCTCTATGAGGATTTATCTCTCAAATAAGTCAAAATTAGATAAATGCCTTTCATTTAGGTGAGGTATTTATAACCTCTTTACCACACTCACAGAAAGTTGGATTCCACAAAGATAATTTCTTCTGACAAAACTTCATCAAAAAATATTAGGAGAGATAAAAAATTAACTTTTATATATTATAATGACAGACATTCCATTCACTGTTAACCAGAAAAGAAAAAAAAGAAAAAAATACACATAATTATTAAATATTACAATTGAATTCCACAACTAGGAAGAAATCTGTTGTAACCTTTCCCCTATGAAAAATTTAAAAGAAAAAAAAAGAAATATTGAAAAAGTCTGAGGAAATGTCATGGTATCTGAACTTCTAAGATGATTTTATTTTAGTAAAATCCATCAATAAAAGAAACCTCTCTCCAGGCATAGTGGCATAGGCCTGTAATCCCAGGATGTGAGAGGCTGAGGCAGGGGGATTTCAAATTTGAGGCCAGCCTGGACTGCACAGCCAGACTCCATCTGAGAAAATCAAAAAACAAGCAAAAACCTGCTTCAATTAAATGGTTTATACCCATTTAGTTCATTTAAAAGTTGGAGGTAGACATGCTATTAAAGTCCTAATTTTTCAGGCAGGACTTGCCTATGATCCCAGGACTAGTAAGTGGAAAAGTTCAGGTTCAGAAGTTAGTTCCACCTCCTATTAGCTGGCCGATGACAAGGTTACTCAGTCCGAGTCCCAGTTTCCTTGTCCATAAATGGAAGAAAAGGCTCACCTTGTGGAGTTGTTCCAGAGATTCAATAGCTGTGAAATTCTAGCACAGTATAGCATTCAACACAATTTTATCACCTTTCTCTGAGTTCTTGAGGGTTAAGAGTTGCTTACTTTCTAGCCACCAATATTCTCATCATTGTAAAAGCAAATATTCAAGAAAAAGAAATGACATTCACATGTTGTTCTCCTCTAAGAAATTAAACCACACATCTATGGTTCCCCAATAGGAAAGCTGACTTTGTTTCATCTTGATAACTTGTTCTTTACTGTTCTAGCACCTGGGAAGGGATACATCTTTTTAATGAAAATATTCATCAATTACATTATCAAAAGTATGACATTATATGTAAGAGGATTTGTGAGAAAAAAGTCACAGCCCTGTCTCTGGAAAGGGGACCCAAGGGACTGGGGACAGGAGTAGAAAGTAGAACTTTGGCATTTTTAACTTATGCATACCTACGTTAGCAATTCAAAATAAGTACATATTAAATATTAACACATAAAATTACACAAAGGTTTACATATCATTTAAAGCCCAGCTCAACTTCTGTCTTCACCAAAGTTTTGAGAGCAAGCCCGGTGGCCATGGAGTCTTTTGTGATCTCATGGCCTTTTCTGTCTGATCTCCCCTTTCTCTGTATGTCCATGAATGAGCTTCCCATCACATCTAATGTCATTATTAACTGGTTCAAGAAAGCCAGGCATATATCTCCAAGAGACTACAAACCCCTGAAAGACAAGGAGCAAGCCTTCTGAAATCTTTATTGTCCACAGCCCCAACCCAGAAATAGAGGCAATAAACACTTTGGGTTAATCGCTAGCCAGATAGAGAGTAGTAGTTGCAACTGCTCAAAATGTACACCTGCAGGTCATCTTTATTCAGAGAATATCATGATGCAGCAGAGGCAGATTGTCACTTTAAAGACAATGAATCCTTAGCTTAAAAAAGGTTCCAAGTTATTAACCTTCTCAAATTTATTTTAAGCTTATTGGACTTCTACTTTCTGCCGAGTTGGATCTTTGTTTTAGATTTTTATTGCTGTGAGTAGTGTTTTAGGACGAAAGAAAGCACTGAAGATGGCAGAAAAGCAAAGCTCATCATTTGAAAAGATGCTGCAATTTTCCAAATTCACAATATGTATCCACACTTCCTTTATATTAAATCATAGGCAGATTTTTTTTTCCCTGAAAATCAGCAAGAAATCCATCAGAGCCAACAGCATACTGAGCAACAGAGAATTAAAATTGGGAAAATTAATGAGAACCTTCCCTTCATTCCTACTTGTCACAAAATGAAATTAATACCAATTTGGTGATTGTGAATTTTGCTGAAAATAAAGACACAGTCCCTACTAGGCAATGCAACTTAACAATGCTATAAGAGAGGTACAAACTTAAAGAGTTGTAGGAAGTCAGGACCTGACATGTGACCTGCATCTTGTAGGAGTTTGTAGGGGGACAGAGGGAAGGGAACGACAGTCCAGGCTGACTAACCACTTCCCCTCTCCCTGCACCGGCAAACCTGCCCTTCTTTTGTTGTTGTTGTTGTTGTGTGCCATCGAGTCGGTATCCGACTCATAGCGACCCTCATAGGGTTTTCAATGGCTGACTGTTCCGGGATTGCCTTGGGAGTGGATTGCCAGGCCCTGCTCCCATTTTTGCGGTGCTGGGAATTGAACTCAGGACCTCAGAGACTGCAGCACAGCGCTCTACCCACTGAGCCAAATCCCAGCCCGCCCTTCTTTTAGTTGTCATTAACTCAGTAGTTGACCACTGCACCCACCCAAGTGTTCAGGTCCCAAAACTAGGAGTCATCTCTGATTTATCTCTTAGCCTCATTCCTCACTTCCCAAAAGTAACCACTTCTCACAGTGTCCCCAAGGCCACCCTCTTTTAAGTCACCATCATCTCTCATTCAGACCACTACTAGTACCTCCAACTGTCTCCCTGAAAACACTCCTTCCCCCTTCTCTATTTACCCTTCATATTACACACAGTCTCAAAATGATCTGTTAAAGAATGAAAATTTGATTACATCTCTCCCTTCTGAAAGCTTTCCAGTATAATCAGAATAAATCCAAACTCACATTAGAATCACCTGGGGAACTTTTTTTTTTAAATGTCAATAGCTGAGTTCCACCACAAGATTCTGATTTCCTTGGTCTGGACTGTGGCTGGTGCCTGTTAGATGACTGCAATGTGCAGCGAAGTCTAAGGACACTGCCAATTCCCCTGGTCTTACCTCCCACTATTTCTTGCTTCATTCACTTGACCCTGACTACAGCAGCTTTCTCTTCCTGTCGCTCATGCCTACCTTGTGGCCCTTGCCTTGAAGGCCCAGCTGCTTGAACAGTCTTCCCCCTTGATCATCACTCGGCTCTCACGCAAATGTCACTTCCTCAGGGTAGCCTTCCCAACCTTGGCCAAAGCTGCCTACCAATAGGCACAGGGTCACCAAATCCTCACTAACAGCAGAGGCACCTGGAGAATAGGGAGCCCCTCCCTCACTCAGGATAAGCAGTATCTACAATAGTGCTTGGGCGCAGTGGGTGTTTGTCAAATGAATGAATGGATGAATAATAAAAAGTTATGAACCCTTAAATGTCAGTTCCTACTAAGGAAGCCTCATTACATATGTATGCTCTGGCTCAGCATATTTCGACAGTGGATGTGAAATGTCATTGACTATGGAGTAGGGCAAATTAGATGAACAGTCTAATATTGCATAGGGCCGGGGTTTAGCTCAGTTGGTCGAGTGATATTCCGAGGCCCTAGGTTTGATCTCCAGCACCACAAAAATGGGAGAAGGACCTGCCAGCCCACTCTCAAAACAATTCCTAAACAATCAGCCATTGAAAACCCTATGAATAGGAGAGAAGGACTGACATAGTGCCGGGCATGGCACAGTGTCAGGGAGTGTTTCATTCTGTTGTACTTTGGGTCTCTATGAGTCAAACCTGACTTGATGGCACCTAACAACAGCATTGCATGCATCTTATTTTCTAAAACAATTAATAGTACTGTGGATCTAGCTAATATTTTTACAAAGCAAAAGTAAGAACTAGGTGGATCTCTCCTAACAAAAATGTGCCTAAATAAAATTTAAAAACGAATCTTCTAGATTTATTAGTTGAGCTCCTAAAAATGTGCCCTGGCACTCAAAGACCTTCCATAATTGGGCAGAAAGGTACATTTTCCTTTCCTTACGTATCCTCTCCCCTCCAGTCACGCCAACTAGGTTGGCCCTTTTCCAGATTTGCCTCAGACCTCTCACCCTCCACTTGGTCATCCTGACCTTGGCTCTGGAAATCTTACTTCTCTCCAAATCTCTGCTTGTCAAAATTCCAACCATTCCTAAAAGCTCACTAAAACATCACCATGTTCATAACATACCTCCTAGTCACGTAACTTACTACTACTCCATCTTTTTTCCCTACAATGCGGAGATTTTATCATGATTGCCATACAACAACAACCTTGACCCAGTAAAATGTATGCTACATAGATCAGACAGATTGGACGCTGAAAATAAAATTTGAGCAAAATACTTCCTTTCAATGATTTCCTACTTAGAGCAAAATCCAACTCCTTAAGGCCCCCTCCTGGGTTCATCTTACACACTCCCACTTTGCTCACTCCAGCCATCCTGACTTCCTGCCAGCTCTGTGGAAGAGCCCAATTCTCCCTCAGGACCTTGGCACATGATGGTCTCTCTGACTAGGACACTCTCCCCTTCAATCTTCCCAAAACTTCCTCTTATCCTTTGGATGATTACTGAAATATCCTCATTTAAGGAGCCTTCCCAGGACTACCCAAGGGAAGATAGCTCCCTCCTTTTTTTTACTATTGTTTCCTTCATAGCCCTTTTCACAACCTGCAACTATTAACTTTTCATGCTGGTTTTCTCTGTGTGTGTGTTAGTAGATAAGCTCTTGAATATGGTGGCCACATCTGTATTATTCACCACTGTATTCTCAGATCCAGACAGAATGTCTCAAACATGGTGGATACATGAATGAATTAATGAATATAAAAATTTATATCTCAGCTATAGTACCCACAAATAGATGAAGTAATTTTTTTTTTTTTTTTTTTTTTTGAGATAAGGTCTCATTGTGAAGCCCGGGCTGGCCTCAAACTTGTGATCCTCCTGCCTCAGCCTACCCTAGTGCTGGGATTACAAGCATGGGCCATCACACCCAGCCCAAAATTTTTATTTTATATCTCCTTACTAGTGCTATCATGGAGTGCCTTACATTACAGTTATTTGTCTTTGTTTTTAACCAAGCTAGGTTTGTTCTTATTCATCTTCATTTCCACCACTGCACTACATTAAGCTCATAAAAGAACAGAACAGAGGTCAGAAAAAGTACAAAGAAAAGAAGTAGGAAAGAAACATGGAATTCAGGAAAAGTAGAAAGAAATAAGAAGAAGAAAGGAAAGAGAGGAAGGAGTGACTATAGATACATAAGCATTAAAGAAAATTCATTTATATTTGATTAATAACACAGAAATTAGTGGGTATGCTAGTCAGATTCCTCCCATTGTGATAAAATACCTGAGCTATTCAACTAATAAGAGGAAAGGCTGATTTGGCTCACAGTTTTGGAGTTTCAGGCCATGACTGATTGGCCCTGTCACTGTGGCCTGTGGAAAAACAGCACATCATGGCAGGAGTGTGCAGCAAAGGGAGGGGCTCACCTCATGGTGGCCAAGAAGCAACAAGAGAAGCACAAAGGGGTTGTGGACCCAATATTCCCTTCAAGGGCATGCCCCTGGGGCCTAACTTCCTCCCCCTAGCCTCCACCTCTTAAAGGTTCTACTACCTCTTGAAAGAACTACAGGCTGGTGACAAAGCCACACATGGGCCTGGGGTTGGGGGTCACTTATTCAACCACAGCAGTAGAGCAATAGTCTCTGCTAACTGTAACTCCTTTGGCCGATACTTTCTTATTTTTTTCTTTCTTTTTTCCTTCTTTCCATTTTGACTGAACATTCTCCCCATACTTTTGTGCTGTTTTCACATTGGGTCCCAGAATGACAAATGACTAGTATTCTCTACTTCTTTGGAGGCGAGGCTAGTCCATTATATCTACAATTAGCAGGCTGACCTTGACAAACCAAATAATGCCCTTGTTTGCCACACTCCAGCATCAAATGAGAGTAACTAACAAGTCAGTCAGCTCCTGATCAAAGTTTATTTTGAAAAGGGCAAACTACCAGTAATTTCCATTCCAGGAAATCCAATAAACAGTCTTTGTTGTCTTCTCATTTTTCTTTGGCAGCTTCCGTCTATCTGTGTTGAATTTACCTATGAGCTTTCCTTTATTTCCTATTGCTTGCCTTGCTGGGATCAGACTGAAGTAGGATGCCTGTAAATGAGTGGTACGAACAGAATCTTTAGTTTGTTTCTAAAACAGAAAGCCATGGTTAACAAGTTCCTTCCTTGGCTATAGGAAAAGGGGTGGGGGTAAAGTGAGCAGTAGGACAAAGGAAAAGAAAGAATGACATGGGGACAGGCTCTCAATGAGCAAAGTGCAACTAAGCAGAGAACAGAAATGATTTCAAAATAGCCCAATAGTATTCTCAGGAGAACAGAATGAAAGAAGAAGAGATTGAGAGAGCAAAATAATTAGTTTTAACCAAAGAATCCAAGAAGAGTTTTTTCCTTCATCAAGCGCCTAAGAAGTTTGTAAATTTTCAGGAAAGTTATTATTGTGGATGCACTCTTTTTAATTGTGATAATTTTACTGTAACTGGTAACAGACTATTTTCTACTCTGTGCCATTCTCCCCACACCCCATGTGCCCCCTACCTTCAAGCCAAGATTGTATCAACAATTATTACTTCTGTGTTTTTTTTTCCATTCTGGTTACATCATGTGCAATAAAAGTAAACATTTATAACTAGCATGTTGTGTAACACAATACACTTCTCTATTTTGCTGGTCCTTAAAACTTCAAGAGTCCTTAAACCCTCTGCACTTCAACAAAACTAAATGCCTCTGTATTTCAAATTCTTAGCAGAACATTTCTTAGTTCTTGAATTTCTAGAAACCTGTGAGGATAGCTAAGAAGAACAAGGTTCCACAAAAGCACAACAAACGATGGCAGCAAAATGATTGTGAGAACTTATTTGATTTAATAAGGCTTAGCTGTGCCCAGTTCTAGCCTCAAGTTCTCATATTTCTCTTTCTTACAATAAAATGATATAAGATAGTAAGACTGTATGCTTGAGGCTAAACTGTATATCCCCTGGATCTTAATGAAGCCTTTGGATATGAATCAATATAAAGTGGTATCAGGGCCAGGCACCATGGCACATGGCTGTAATCCCAGCGACTCAGGAGGCAAAAGCAGGAGGATTGTGAGTCCAAAACCAGAGGCAGTCTACATAATTTAGTGAGACTCTGACTCAAAATAAGAAAAAAAAGGGGGGAGGTCTGGAGTGCAGCTCAGTGATAGAGGACTTGTCTAGTATGTGTAAGTCCCTGGGTGCAACCCTCAAGTAATCTTTTGAAAAAACGTATCAGATTAAAACCTACCAGATCTAAAATTAATGATAAAAGTTTCCTGTAAATCAAATTAGTAACAAATCAAAAGCTTTTCTTACCAAGTGAATAATGTCAAAGGTAAAACCTTCCACTTCATCTAAAACTCTGAAATACAAAGGCAATCTTATTTTATTCAAGCTGCCACAAACTATAAAGAACTACAAACATTTTAACAAAAAGAAATGAATCAGTTTATATTTCTTAGTATCCTATGAAAAAAATTTAGTTATTGATTCAAAGATTTGTGTTTATTTCCTTAAAAGCTATGGCATTCCTAAACATGTCCCCAAATTTATCTTTGTTTGACAAATAAAATAAAAATAGCAAGAGGGGGGGAAGTCTCAAGCACATTGTTAAATATGTTTTGATAAATCTTTGGAACCGACTGTAGATTTTAATCTCAAAACATTTGGATTGCTTGTCCATGGGGTAGGGACTGGTTTTAGTTCTATATATGATAATGTACCTTTTGTAGCAAATCCAACCAGTAATAATAGTAGTAATAGTAATAATAGTAGCAATGAGGATCAACTGATAAATTTCATTCCCTTCCAAAAACAAGTGTAGAGTATCAATAGACATTACTAAATTCATGAATGTATGATAAAATCTCCTCTCCCTAATACTTGGCCCTGTGTTCTACCTCAAATGTATGTTCTGAGTTCATTCACCCTTCACTAACTACACTACTTCTGCCTGAGTACAGGCCACCATCATCCCTCACATAGATAACTGCATGGCCCCTTCAACAGCTGCCCTGCTCCCTCCTTCATCCTCTGCAATTCATTTTTCTACTCAAAAGACACAGGAATCTTTCAAAATTATTTCCACATCATGACACTTCCCTATATGTTTTCACCTTCCCTTTCTCCTCCTTATAATTCTTTTCCTGAAGAAATGGAAATGTTACACAAACAATATCCTGATGATTTTTTTTTCTTGCTTAAGCTCTAATAAGAACTAAATTAAGAAAAGTGGTCTTAAAAGTTAGTACATTTTTAGCAGTGATATTCTACTACTTTCATAATCTGGGACAGAAAAATTACGGCATTAATAGCTAACTTATCCAGGAGTCACTTGTCTGATGAGCTTGGCTTTCCAGAGCACTGCTGAGAAGAACTAGAGATAGGACAGATAAGAGAGGAGACTCATGTATATCACAAAGTCTACACATTAAAGCTCCCTTATGTTGAGATAAACCTAATAAACTACAGCATCTACTTTGCTACATATAATCAGAGGAAATATATTTGGAGAGGCTGGGAGCTCTTAGAGCAGCCATGAGGGCAGCATTAGAAAATAAACACAACCTAGTAGAGAGGAGAGGCAGCAAAACTATGAAACACAGATATGAGAATTTAAAAAACACAGCAATGTATGGTCTTCAGCATAATGAAACGTTCCACCTGATATAGACCGTAAGTGAAGCCACTATATTGGAGCACCATATTTCTAAAATGATTCTGAAATAACAGAAAAATACAAGATGATAATTCCAATACTTTATTGTAAGATGGGGAAATGTACAATATGTTTCAGTAATTCTCTAGTAAAAAAAAAAAAAAAAGTTTTAAGTGATGCTGCCTAAAAGGCTACAATGTCTTACATTAAAAATTCACTTCACCATGACAATGGTAATAAAGTGAGCAAATATACTGACTGGCCAAGAAATTAATTGATTTGAATCATTTCTGCAAGTGGTGTGTTCAGCCTCAAGAAGTTGTGCAATGCTTCTGACCTGCAAGTGGGTTAGGAGAAGGAAGGAGGCTTTCCAGTGTGGATGAAGGTAAGAGGGCTATGTGTACTGACTGCCTGGAAGTTCTCTGGATACCTACAGGCTGAGAGGTTCATGTTTCACGTTCTCATCCACTTTTTACCATTGGACCTATTTCCTGTTTAGATTGTTCTTCTCTCTTCTCCTATATACAAAGGCTGCCTACAGCCTGGGAGGCCTTTGCCTTTCTTCATTCAGAAAATGTTTATTGAGTTTCTACTACATACCAGGTGTTATTCTAGATGCTGAGGGTGCAGCAGTGAATAAGAAAGGCCCTGGGACAAGTGGCTTACACCAGCTCTGCTCTAGGCTTTAGGGATTCAGACTCTCATCATCAATGTGGTGGGTCCTGAAGACCCATGAATTGTGTACAAACGTGGGATTTAGCCCATAGATTACTATATGGCTTATATGTGGTCTGGTCCAGCACACCCAGGGCCTTATAATTATTATACTCCTTTTAGTAAGAATGCTGTCCTAGAAGTGGGAATATCAATTAAATCATGGTTTAACTAGTCTTAATACCATAGAACCTATGGAAAGTCATTCCCAACATTCATTAACAAGTATTTATTGAGTACTTATTATATGCACCAAATTAGACATTGAGCTATGTCAGCCAACAAGAGAAAGAAAGATATCTGACCTGTGCCACTTACTTGGGGGAGATGGGTCACTCAATAAGTAATGAATATAAATAAGTTATTTGGTATTTTAGATAGTGATTGGTGTTTAGAAAGAAATATAAGGTAAGGAGAATCACAGAGGCTGATTATAATTTTAAACTATGATTTATATATAAGTTTATTGGCTATCTTTATCCTCTCTGCATTCTTTAGAACAATTCTAATGATTGATTTAGTTGGGCTTAGAGTATGATCTGGGAGAAGGACCTGGCAACCCACTCCCAAAAATCAATCCGCCATTGAAAACCCTATGCACAGCAAAGAAGCACTGACAATAGTGCTTCGCCTATTGTAGGTAGGGTTGCTATGAGTTGAATACCAACTCAACAGCACCTAACAACAACAACAAGAGTATGATATACACTCATCTAATAGTGCACCTGCCTAAAAGGTAGCAAAATGTCTAATGACATACAACCTGTACCTTAACTCGTAAAGTAATCACATGGTTTGTCTTGTTTTGAAACAAAATTAGTCTATGTGTATCAAAAGAGTATCACAAGAAAATGGGATATTAAGAGGACAAAGAGAGAGAGACCTGCAGAGCAAACTAAAAGGTGTTAAGTGCCATCTAACCTAAAGGTATTAGTATGGTGGCTGTAGCACACTGGCCATGAGGCTGCTGAACTCAGATTCTTAAACTGGCTGACCAGGGTTCCAATGAATTAGGGCAAAAGGATTTAGGATTATGGGTCAGGCCAAAACCAGGGATTCTTCTCTGACTATCTTTGTCTTATTTCTAAGGCTGTATGTTAATAAGTTGGGAGTCCTAGGCCTGGTGGCCTTTTTAGACAACGAACACTTGGATCCTAAAGACTAAGTTTGGATGAAGTGACAGTCACTGGTTCATTTCATTCTGGTATAGGGCATATGACAAAACTAGGACATAGAGGAAGGAACTTTCCAAATTAGAAGGGATAAGACCTGAGCAGAAGTAGTGCAAGAGTCCTCCAACATGTGGCCTTATAAGCCCATCACTCCATTGTGAGGGATAAGGCAATACTTAGGAACTATACCCATTTTACCTATCCAATACATCTTTTGTTGTAACTGTGCATGGTGTATCTTTTCCCCAAGATAAGCAAAAGTTACAACTCTTTAGTGCAAACATGTTTCCAAGTGCCTCAGGTCTGCTAACCACAGGGGTCTTCAACTTTCATAGCCTAAATACCCAGTGTTTATTTGACCTGTCTGTTTCTCCTAAAGACCTAAAAGGAGCTGTGGTCTCAGTAATTGACAAAACAGCACATTAAAATTTCCCACTGATCTAATATAAACTAAAATATCTGCTTTTAATATTAACAAGTCAGATATCCTTAGCAGGCCTAAATACCAGGGCCTCATAAGTGGATGCAAATTCCACATTATGAACTAGCTAGCCAGTCACCATTCTCAGTCCTTAATATTTACTGCACTTTTGAGTGCTAACTGGAAACTTTCAGCAAAAGCCCTGTTACACAATCCATTGGGGTTCAATGGGAATGATGTCCCAGGAATGGGAACTGTCAATGCCTGCACTTGGCAAAGTAGGGGGCTTCCAAAGGCTCTCTGGTACACCTCAGGTGGTTACCTGCCTGCCCATCTACCTCACTCTCAGAAGGCAAAGCTACCCTGATTTCTGTTTCTGCATGGCCAAGGGCCTCATTCAGGGCTGGGTGTCTAGCTCCACTCTGCCTATTGTCTTCTGGGATGCAGAGGCTGTTTTTTTGTTGCTGCACATTTTTGGAAATAAATTCTGAGTTCAGTCTGTACTAGAAATTAACAGTAACTGTAGTTTTTGTGCAAATATCAAAATATTCTACTGCCAGTGGAAGCTGAGCAAAACAACTAATACAGGTCTTTTTTTTAATTTTTAGTTTTGTTAACTGAAGCGTGAAAGAATCTAAGTTTTAAGTTTTAAAATGGTAAGCCTTAAAATTTTATTTTAAAACATGTTATTCCTCTTGTGATAGCCAACCTAAAAAATAACCCAGTGATTTTTGCTGGCTTTGTAGCTCTTCTACCTCAGTGTCCCCCACCCTACTCAGGGTGACCTGTGTACTTAATAGAATAATAGTGAAATCGTAGAGTGTAACTTCTAAGACTAAGTCATAAAAGGCATCATGATTTCTGCCTTGCTTTCCACAATTGTTCCCTCTAGAGGAAGCTAGCCTCCACGCCACGAGGCCAGTTCATGGAGAGGGCCAAATGGGAGAGTGAGACCTGTCGGCAACCAGCACCACAAAGTAAGCCAGCTTAGATATGGATCCTCCAGCCCCCAAATTTATGTAAGTCATTAATGACAGCAAAATGGAAAAAAAAAAAAAAAAGCTGATACATACAGTCAATTCAAAAAAGAATGCTACAACAAGATTATAAATTATATACAGAACTGACAAGACCCTGTGGGGCATGCCTGTAATCCTAGAAACTCAGGAGTCTGAGGCAGGAGGATCATGAGATCATGAGTTTGAGACCCGAAGTAGCCTGTACAATTTAATGAGACACTGTCTCAAAGTAAAAAATAAAAGGGGGCTGAGGGTATGGCTCAGTGCTATGGCACTTGCCTAGCATGCATGAGGCCCTGGGTTCAATCCCCCATGCTAAAGAAAAAAATGTATAAAAGCTAGTTACTATTCTGTAAGGAAATAAAATACAACCTTTAGGGTTTTTTTCTTTTTGCCAGAAATCATTTACATTATTTCAACTTCTAACTTTACAGAATCTTGGTACAAATTAATAGCAAATAGTAAATAAAACAAAGCTACATTCTGTAGTGAAATAGATAATCCTCATGCTCAACTGACTTTGAAAGGCCATACCTTCATCTTGTTATCTGATTACCAAATTCAGATCATTTTTTAATGTGAATAAAACTCTGATTCCAGTTATCCATAATGATAACTTATACCTCTCTCTCCCCAAAGCAAAAAGCCAGAACAGAGGCTGGATCTCAGGTTCAGATGTCAGATTTATATTCCAAAGTTTCCTTTTAGCATAGATTCATTCCCTTTATTAGAGTTCTCTGCCAACCATTGACTCCAGTTTCTAAAGTGGCCCTCCTCAATTAGTGTCTGCTTAAAGGCAGATATATGACATACTGGTATTTGTCTTTTGTCCATCACAAAAGTCCAGCAGATCCTGCTCCTAAAGATTCATTCATTCATGTAACAAAAATGTACTGAATACCTATTAGGTACAGGCCCTATGTTAGATTTGTTGTATTGAGCCAAGTTCTATAAAGCAAAACAACACAGCCAAGAATAGAATGCCCCTAAAGGTCATGAAATAAATAGATGCACTAAAAAAGTATCATAATTCCAAAACCAGGAGGGGAGAAAAGAAAGGCTTAAAAGAGCAAGCATGTCAATGCTGTCAGTAAAGGATGGGTGTACTGGAAGATAAATAGACAAAACCCACAGCAGAAAAGCAAAAAACAGTAGAAAGCAAAAAGTAGATAATAGGAAAATTGCTCAGTATTACAGAGGTGATGTTGGAATTCCCTGGAGGATAGAGAGTACCCTGAATAGAGAGTAGCTCTGGTCCCGGGAGCTCATCTAGCCCACTTAGAGAATGGGGCAAAATAGCAACTGGTCACCTTTGCCATACATCTGGGTATCTCATTCTTTCCCCCTCCCATCAAGTGGGCTAAGATGGCACCCAAGGTATGGTAGCATCTAAAGCCTCCCTGGTGGTCATTTCTGATCCAACCCTGTTCCTCTGACTGGCTGTCTATCAAGCCATATAAACTCCGGAGCTCAGAGTTCAGCAGCCATTCTGAACACCACCCAAGAAAAGCTCACCAGGTCCTTGAGATTCCTTAAGGGCCCAAGCCCCATTTACTCGTCTGCCTAGCCTAGCCTTCAGCCTTCCTCCAACCTACCTTCATCATACTTCAACCCGCCTGCCACCTCTATCTGACCTCACCTCTACAACGCCGGATATTGCACATGGACAGACAGCTTCGAGAGGCAAGACTCTGGGAGTCAAACACAGGGTCCCTGAAGTGGCAAAATATGAGAGGAAAAGCAATGACATCAAGGAGGCTCTGTCCCAGAGGCAGAGACAGCAGCTGAGTGCTTCCCTTCTCCAACTCCTCTTTCCCCTCTCCCTAATCCTCCATTCCTTTCGCTTCCTTCGTGAATAAACCCCTGTCCTTCTATCCTGTGCGTGATGCTCTGTTCTCCGGCCACAGCCTCATCACTGGGTGCAGCATCGGAGCACCCACCTCTTGCTTCCACCCACAATGCAGAGAGAGTGAAACCCCAGGAATAACCCGACAAGGTGACTGCTCATGTGTTCTTCCAGCAAAAAAAAAAAAACAAAAAACAAAAAACCTACATTAATGCTTACAGTTAATAAAAAGAGACAAGTGACTTGAAATTATTTACATTTGAGCTAAAAACAAGGAGAACACCAGAATATTACCAAAGGAGCAGGTGTCCACGAGAGGCAAAGTGGACTCATATGAATGAGGTCCCTTCCCAGCTTAAAGGCCTTCAGAGCCTTCTTGTTCTGTGAATAAAATCCACACTCCAGTCCAGTGCTTGCAAGGCTCAGCAAGGTCTGGTTCAGCCTTGAACCTTTCCCCTTTGTTGAGGAAGTTCCAACAATATGACTTTCCAACAGGTCCTCTGTCACAAGAATCTCATCCCCATCCTTGGTCTTTTGGTTTTGCTGGCTCCTCTGTCTAGGATGCCCTTGGCATGGCTAATTCCTGCTTATCCTTCAGGTCTCAACCTCACCTCCTCAGACAGACTCCTTACCACCCATCTCAAGCAGCCCTCAGCTACCCACATACCCGCAACCTGTTATTTTCTAACACACCACTTTTAATTGTTTCCATGACAGCAGAGATCTCATCTAGGTCATTAACCATTCTTTCCCCAGAATAGTGCCTGATATACATTGTTGTTGTTAGGTGCTGTCCAGTCAGTGTCCAACTCATAGCGACCCTATGTACAACAGATGAAACACTTGTCAGTGCTTCTCTGCTATTCATAGGGTAGTGGGTTGCTGGGTCCTTCTCCCAAGCCTACAGCACCTGGTGTTCCCAGGCAGTCTCCCATCCAAGTACTAACCAGGCCTGACCCTGCTTAGTTTCCAAGATCTGATGGGATCGGACGCCATGGTGGTACGGCTGCAGGCTGACATACATTAAGCATTTAATATTGTTGAATGCACACAGTTAATATGAAGACTTGGAGTGACACCAAATAAGATCCATGTCAATGCCCTGGAATAGCTACGCAACCTCTAGTTGCTTTTTGGAGGACTTGCTGCTACTCTTGCCAAACCCAACAATCAGCCCTCATGGCTGCCAACAACTTCAGGTAAGCCTCAAAGATATCTACTCCTACCCAACTTCCAGAAGAGACTGCAGATTATTTCTTCTTACAGAAACATCTAAGTCCTATGGTTTACTAAAGACAAAAGCAGGTCACCAAGGGGGAATGGAGCCCTTGATCAGGGAAGACAGAAACACCCACACTCTGGGGCCTTCATGCCTTGCAGGTCACTTCTCACAGCCCGCTGTTCTCACCACCTGCGGAGCTTCTCTCCTTGCCCTCACAGTTATGCTGCATCTCCACCCAGACATGGCTCCCTGCTTCTCAGCCAATGCTAAGGGGTGGGGGGGAAACTACTGGAAAGTGTGAGAGGGGACAATGATGAAGGACACCACTGTTTACTAAACATCTGCTCCATGTGAGACACTATCATAGCACATTGCACTGAATCTTCTCAACTACCCAGGAAGCAAACTGGAAGATAGACACACATTTTTTCCCCAGTTTACAAATTGAACAAACCACCTGAGGTCTCACAGATAGAGGACAGCAGAGCCAAGATTGAGACCTAGCTTTTGCTACTTTTAAAAGCGGTATTATTTTGGCACTCTGGTAACCTTACAGACAGTTTGGGACAAAGAATAAAAGAAAGGAGATGAAATGCCACCGGACAGTATTGCTGTGCCCCCTGCTCCAGTATGAGAAGGAAAGGAAAAGGAAGGAAGGAAGGGAGGGAGGTATGGACATAAGAAAAGCAAGCCCCTCGCCTCTCCTCTTTCACTTCCCTTTTTCATGCTCCCACCCCTTGGTGCCCTGGCACCTTCACCAGCACCTGCCTGAGAGGAACCCTCCCTCTCCTGGGCTACATGGAGGACATTTCTGGTCTGACTCTGGCCAGTTGGAAATACTTCACCCCTATGCAGTGGCCTGCGGCCATAGCCCTGTAGCATCTGATCCCCTTGGAAGATCGGAAGCTAAGCAGGGTCAGGCCTGGTTAGTACTTAGACGGGAGACCACCCGGGAACACCAGGTGCTGTAGGCTTGGGAGAAGGACCTGGCAACCAACTCCCAAAAATCAAACCACCATTGAAAACCCTATGAACAGCAGAGAAGCAATGACAATAGTGTTTTGCCTGTTGTAGGCAGGGTCGCTATGATGATGGCACCTAACAACAACAACATGCAGTGGCACAACAGAGTCACAGCTTCTTGGATAGGAATAATAGGAATTCAACACATTCTTCCTTAAAATAACATTACATCGTGGTTAGGGTTTATAACACCAATGGGGTTTTTATTTAAAGAAGAAAAAAATAAGTTTAATAGAGATCAACTAACTAATCTGAAATCCCGGAAACTCTGAAAACCCAGTGTTTCTTTATAATTCATTTGGCAGCAAAACCTGACCTGACCTGAACTGCTCACGCCTGGATTCATTTGGTGACAAAACCTGACCTGAGCTGACATGAGACTATTTATAGCTTTTATTTCTCCCACTGTGTGTGAATATTCATCACTTTCTGTGCAGAAATATTAATGTGTTTGATTATGGGATCCTGCTCCAGACCACAGTGTTATGGTATATGTACAATATTATCCTTTTTTTAAAAAAAATCTGAATTCAGCAAAATCTGTCCTCAAACACTGCTCATTTTCTTTTTCTTTTTTCTCTTTAGACAGGGTCTCACTACATAGCCCAGGCTGGTCTCTGAGTCACGATCCTCCAGTCTCAGCTTTTCAAGTGCTTGGATTACAGATGTGCATCACATGCCTGACAAAAGTTTGAATAAAGAATTGTAGACCTACATTAATTCATATTTAACCTCTCTGAAGTAGTTTGTGGAAAATATCCTTTCTTCGAGAAAATATAGTTTTAATTTTAAATAAGCAACCTGAAAATAAACTTTGGAATATCATAAACTCCTGAGCTGAGAACTAACTATATAAAAATATGCAACAGAGAAAAATTCATGATAAAAAGTTTACATTCTGGAAAGAAAAAAAAAAAAAAAACCTGTGATCAGGTTCTGCTTCTCATCCCCAAACAATTTTTAGGGAAGTCGTCAGCTTCCAGTCTTCTTGAATCTCTCTGTGCACGCAGAGGCATGTTGGAATATTAGAATGTCAACCAAAGAAAAGAGAGGTAACAGCAGAAATCTTGTTAGCTGCCTCCATTTTGTCATACTGCTCATTTAAGTTTCTGCCAAAGTTATGTTTTTATGACTTTTATTGCAATTCAAGTTAACCTTTCTAGCAGAAAGAAAGCATCAAATGCCTGCCCCCCCCCCCGAATATAAGATGAATTCCACGGAAAACTCAATTTTCTTATGATCATCATGTAGATATGATGAATCTTATAGCTAATTTTTCCCCATTTTGTTTTGTCTGCTAGAAAAACTAGAGCCAAATATACAGCCTAGCTCTAGCATCTATATAGAATTTTATACATTTGCATTGCCCTACCCCTACCCATACCAGCCTTGTTATTTTTCTTCTAGCCTAATTTTTCTTTTGTCCTAATTTCTTCATCAACATATTTTAGGTGGTATTGGTGGGGTTATGGCGTGTGCATGCGTGTGTGTGTGTGTGTGTGTGTGTGTGTGTGTAAATTTTTTCAATATCTTGCTTTTTGTTTTGTCTTTTTTGTTTGTTTTGTTTTGTTTGAAACAGGATATTACTAAAGTTGCCCAGGCTGGCCTTAAACATGGAATCAATCCTCCAGCCTCAGCCTCCCAAGTAGCTAATAGGCATGAGCCACTGAGCCTGCTTCAACATCTTTCTGTAACAATGTGAAGTGTGAGGAAATAGACAAGTAATTGCATATTTAATAATGTACTGTCAGGGACCTATTTATTTCCAACTGTAATGATTTCAGCAATAACAGAACTCTACATCATTCCACTTGCCTAATTACACAGACACTAAGCCATAATTAAAGTAAATGCCTATGCCTATCATTCACTACATGAAAATAATCATAAATTAAGAGAAGCAAAGAAGCACCTCAGCTATGTTGCAGGTTTTAAGTACGCAGTCACACATGAAATACAGCTAAGATCTGCTCATCGAGTTCCCCTAGGAGCTGAGGAGGCACCAGTTCAAGTATAGCCTACTTGTTCCCTGTGCCCCATCAGCCACCTCCCCATTACACTACTTGTTGCAGGAGACTGTGAGATTCCCACTTATTGCCCAGGGCCTCCTACTTGCTGGAGTTACTGGGAGACATTAGAGTTACTTAACAATGACTGTGAAGTTCTAAAGAATATTCATGAAGTGCCCCTAAGAGCCAAATACTTTTTTTTCTTCCCATGGGTCTATTGACCATCCTTTTTTCAGTAATTCCAAAATACTAGAATTTTCCTAAATATAATTCATACTTAGTCCAGTTAAAATTTCTAAAAAGGCTGGAGCTCATGGTAGAGCACTCACCAAGCACACAGTGAGACCATGAATTGGATCCTCAACACTGCCCCACCCCCAAATTTTTTGTGAAAGAAAAAAATTTTCTGAGAGAAAAAATTTTCTGAAAGAAAAAAATTAAGATTTAGGCAATTATCTGGTAATCAAGTTTCATAAACAGTTAAATATGATATATAAGCAAGTTTGCCCACCCCTCCCCCTGCCCCAATAAGATGTGAGAACCATACAGCTCTACAAGAAATGACAAGGGAGTTCACATGTGCCCTGTGACTACTGTTCTTACTAGGTACCCTGGAGTTGAGTCTGACTCATAGCCAGCCTCATAGGGTTTTCAATAGCTGATTGTTTGGGGCTGGCTTCGGGAGTGGATTGCCATGTCTGTCCTTCTCCCATTTTTGCGGTGCTGGGAATCAAATCCGGGTCCTCAGAGAGTACAGAACAGCACTCTACCAACTGAGCTAAACCCCAGCCCTATGCCCCATGACTAGGAAGTTGCAGATTCCTCTTAGGTATGATTAGGTCAAGAGATTTGGTTATTTGGTTTCTTTTTTTTTTTTCCAAGACAGGGCCTTGCTGGGTAGCCCAGACTGACCTGGAACTCACTATGTAGGTAAGGCTGGCCTTGAACTCACATTAATTCTCCTGCCTTAGTCTCCCTTTCCTGAGTCCTAGATGTGCACCACCATACCCAGCATGAGATTTGATTTCTTATTCAAAATTGGATTATAGTAGTTACATTTGGACGCATCAAAAACTCTCCAAGGCTGAGGGCAGAGTGGAGATACAAACTATTCTTATAAAACGGTGATTATGCACGCCTGGTGATGCATGCCTGTAATCCCAGCGGCTCAGGAGTCGGAGGAAGGAGGATTGCAGGTTCAAGACCAGAGACAGTCTGCGTAACTTGGCGAGACCCTGTCTCAAAAAGTAAAAAATGGGCTAAGGGTGCAGTTCAGTGGTCCAGCACTTGCAGAGCATGCAAGCATGAGGCCCTGGGTCCAACACCCAATACCGCAAAAAAAAAAAAAAAAAAAAAAAAGTGATTATTATTATTACTATTACTATTATTATTTTTTTTTCCTTTCAGTTTTTTTGAGACAGGGTTTCACTATGTAGCCCTGGCTGGCCTGGAACATGTTATGTGGCCCGGGAAGGCCTCAAGCTTGCAGCAGTCCTCCTGCCTCTGCTTTCTAAGTATTGGATTACAGATGTGTGCCACCACAACTGGCATATTACTATTATTATTCTATAAAGCTTTGGCACTATAAACTGACTTCTAGCTGATACAATTTTGTTATGATAGCAAAAATAAAAGAAGATTAGGGGATATTTTTGAAGGTAAAAGTATGAGTTTAAGAAACAACAGCTTATGTTGTTGTTATTGTTGTTAGGTGCCGTCAAGTCAGTATCCCACTCATAGCGACCCTCATAGGGTTTTCAATGGCTGACTGTTTCGGGATTGCCTTGGGAGTGGATTGCCAGGCCCTTCTCCCATTTTTTGTGGTGCTAGGAATTGAACTAGGGACCTCAGAGACTGCAGCGCAGTGCTCTACCAACTGAGCCAAATCCCAATCCACAACAGTTTATGGTGAGTGTTTATTGGGCTTTTAATTTTAATTTTATTTTGCAAAATTTTGATTATTAAAATGCTTAAAATCTCTTCAAAATGATGGATTCTGGCTATTACCATCACAGGAAGGCTGTTCCTAAAGGAGTATGATAAGCAGCATTCCAAACATACCCTACCAAAAGTTCCATCCTCTGGTAATCCAATCAAGCTCTTCATTAGGTCACTGTTGTGTAGGAACTCTGTAGGTATCATTAAGGTTATTAATCAGTTGACTACCACAATTAAACTGGATTATCCAAATAATCTCAATGTAATCATGAGTCCTTTAAAAGCTAAAGAGAAAACCAAAGAGAAGACATGGAGGTTTGAAGCTAATTTCACATGGTATTTAGTGGCTTTGCAGAGAGAGGTAGGGAGCCTCTAGAAGACCCTGAGCTAACAGCTAGCAAGAAAATGAGACTCCCCCCAATCCAACACCCACCAATGAACCTAAACGTGGATTACTTTCCAGGACTACAAGTAAGAAAGAGTCTAGACCTACTGCTACCATGACTTTGGTCTTGTGAGGCCCTGAGTAGAGGACCGGACAGGGGCTATGTCCTGCTCTAACTTCCAATCCACAGGAAGAGTGAGAAAATAAGTGGGTATTGTTGTAAGCCATTAACTTTTGTGGGAACTTTTGTGGGAACTAATACAAGAAATAAAGCAAAAAGAACCAAAAGTAAGCACTTAAGAGTCTATCAAACTCATTTATCTTTATTTACTGATTTCAGCCAAATTAATTACATAGAAACCAAAATCTACCTTAACAAATCAAAATGTAAATGTGAAGTCATCAAAAAACTTAAAAATGATGTCAATATAACATCTTAACTGCATCTCAAGCATTACCTTTAAATCAGAAATTTTGCCATTGTTTCTAAGTAGATTCATAAAGCACCATTCACAAAGCAAGGATTTGTAACCCAAATGTGAACAGAAGATCAGAACATTTTTATCATGATCTTCAAGTGTGCCCCCCATTAAAATATATGAAAAAGAATAATTTTAGCCCTTTTTATTCTTAATGTTAGCCTTTTATTATTTAAAGGAAGAACAATTACACTGACAATTCAATATAAATAAGGCATACTATTCTAATAATTAAAGCTCTCCAACAACGGAATTGGCTGCCTTGAATAACAGTCAGAAATGTAAAAAAATGATTTCTAAAGTTTCATAGAAAAACTGACCTAAATGACCTCTACATTCTTATCCACCTCCAAACTTCTGTGACTGCATCAATTCGGGGAAAAAAGAAAATACTAATATTATCAGAGTCTTAGTTCAGTTACTATTATCTAAAGGCCACGTGGGCTCATTAAAAATTTTAATATCAGGTGCCCAAGATAGTTCTTCCAGCAACATGAGTTATTAGCATTGCAAGTGTCTAAACAGAAATAACATAAAACACATTAAAACGAAACTATTTTATAAGGGCAGACTTTTATCTTCAACTCTGCAGGACTCCTTTTCAGAAGTGAAGTTTAGGTAGCCTCCTGGTCTGTAGCACGAGAAGAAAATGGGAGAGCGGCCTGACCCGCCGCTGGCCCTGGTGAGGCCTGTTAATGATCCTGAGGGCAACAAACACCTGACTGCTAAAACCGCTTGCCCAGATTAAAAGAAAAAAAAAAAAAAAAAAAAAAAAAAAAAAAAAAAAAAAAAAAAAAAAAAAAAAAAAAAAAAAAGCAAGCAAACAGGCTCATCACAAGAAAAGAGACTTCCCGGCAACCTGCGATTGGTAGTTTACCGACGCTAGGCAGCCGCCTGTCGCAAATGCCGATTTTCCCGGTATTCTCTTTCCCAAACACAAACGCAAGTGTTTGTGCAAGATTCATGTTTCACTCAGGTTCGGTCTGGGTTGGATTTTGTTTCCTTGAGACGGGCCTGAATTTCCCTAGTTTTGGTGTTGTGAGGACGCGCTGATCACTTCATATTTACCTTCCCAAAGGGGCAAAATAGGACACAAGCAAACACTCCCTTCGAGCGCGCTATCACCAGGCGCCGCTCCGCGCCGCGGCCAGGGTACACCGGGAGGCCGCGGCCCACGGGAGAACTGAGCCCGGCGCCCTTGGCCGCGGGACACGCCGCCTCCGGGCCGCGCTGCGCAGCACAGCAGCTGAGCGCCCAAACCAGCTCTGCCTTATCTGCCGTTCGCATAGCGCCACCGCGCCCGCCAGTTCCTAGAAAAGGGATTCCGAGAAAAAAAGCAAGAGCCCGGTTCCCTAGAAACATTAAATTAACACAAGGGATCTGGAAACGGAACAGCAGATGCCTGCCTGAAAGCCTTCCCCTTGACGGTTTCCTGACTTCTTGGAAAATCTTTGCATTAATATAGATTGGATTACCCTGCTCTGCCAGATGCAGTTCGAGACCTTCATCTGGGGCGAACATGAAAAAGCAGTGTGCCATGTTCTAAACAGATTTTTCCTTCCGAGCTGTTTGCAGAGCGCCTTTGGATTGGAGATTCCAGCAAAAATCCGAGGCTGAGCTTTTTGCATTACAATAGAGAACTTTCCACAACACCGACTTGCAAATCAGATAACTTGAGTGGCAGAATGCTGGGCAACAGAAAGGTGAAGAAGCACTGAGAAGGAGCGCAGGAGTCGGACATTCTCTCTGGAAAGAGCCTAAAAGGATCAGGGTCCAGTTCCTTCATTTTATTGAGAAGAAAATGCCTCTTATTTCTAAATCTATGAGAACACAACAGAATAAAACTATCTAATTGCATTTCCAACGAGTTACAAACAGAAGCAGAAAGGCTTGTAATATTTAATCAGTCTCCTTGCTCCAAACTCCAGGAACCATCATCAACCCTATCTGCAAAGTAATCACATACTGCATAATCTGTAAATTCAAGCCAAGAGTAATAACCAAACACCTTAACAGCAGTGGGCCTTAAGCACTGTATAGTCCACCTCTGTGGCATCATTCGTATTCACATTATTTTGGTAGCTGAGAATAAATTCCAAAGCTTCCTATGAAACATCAGAATTTTACAGAAGAAATTAAGTTTTTACTGTAGTTTCACCTTGCTTAACGTTTTATTTTTCTGTTGATAATCTTTACAGAGGGACTCAGAATCCTTAGGCCCTATTTTACTTGTGTCATGCTTTCTAGTAAATCAGACAATAATCTGCAGTCCTAAAAGGATTCTATGCTTACCCCAAACTTGAGAGTTCCAGATGGGGGAGAAGTACAAGATACTCTAAACAAAAATAAAATTAAATATCTTTGCCTAAGCATAAAAGCAACAAAACTCATTCTACAGTTATGCAGTCAGACAAAATCATTTCGTTTGTAAAAGGGCAAGTATACAGCTCCATGAGAACAGCAGCCCCAAATAGTTGTTTTAACAACTCACAGGGGATACACAAGATCAGTCATTCCTCCCTGACGTATGAAAAAATAAAGGACAATTTCACAGTGACTTCAAATGCTTTCTAACTTAATGGCTGGCCTAAAGGAAAAGCAAGGACAATTTTTAAGTGCTTATTAAAAAGCAAAGAAAATGCTGCAAAAATTATTTGGTTGGCACGGCTCCGAGAAAGCCGGAATCTTTGTAGGATTCACCAAACTGCAGAGCAGTTTTAAAACCGAAAGTCAAACAGCTTTAACAGGTAGTAAATACTTTATCCAACAAAACTATGAAATATATACACCTTTAAAATCACAAATAATATTTTATTTCTAGTTATTAGGAAAGAACTATAGTTAAACAAAAAATAAATAAATGCTGAAACAAGAATAAATAACTAGTCAGACATTAGTCGACGCCAGCTTTTAAAAAAAAAAAAAAAAAGACCAGAGAATTTCAAAATGATTAAGAATAATCAAATGTGATTCCTACATTTTCTAGTTAGGTCTTCATGGTTTTCACAGAAATATATTCTTATATTCTTATAAGAATGAAATCTCTTATTTTCATATATTAATCACAGTAAAAAAAAAGATCACAAAATGAATTTACTCAGATTGATCCTTTAAATTTTTTAATTAAAAACAATAAGAGAATACTGGAGGAGGTAAACATGGACCATGTACAATAATATAGATATATGGAAATGTCATATTGAAACTTATTAAGCTGAACACATAAAAATTAGGAATAAAAAAGAAAAAATTATTTAAATAAAAGACCTCTGGTACACCACAACATTATAGAACATTATGGAAAATCAACAAATTTAACAATCTGCCAACAAAATTATTTTTTGGAAGAAAAAAACAGTCTTAATGTCATAAAAAATAGTAGACAGCTTCTAACTCTCAGAATTTCTTTCACATAGCTAGTTGGTATCTCATTTCTGGGATTTGTTCCCCCTTAACTGAAGTATATTTTTAAAAGAGAAATATTGAAATGTTGAGAAAAAAGATATTCTAATTATCCTTCTTCACCATCTAATTTCAGTTCATTGAAGTTAAATATATAGAAAGTACCTGGACTGCTTTGGCAGTGTTTGTTTTTGTTTTGTTTTTCTATTTTGCAAATCATTTCTAAACAACGAGGTTATTACTAGTTAAAATTCCACATCCAAATCCATAACTCTGTTGTAAAAAATGTGCATGATATTAGTCAAATATATTTTTCCTCCTATATATTGTTGTATCTTTGGCCAAATTCCCTCAGTAATGTTTTATTTTCTGATTTGTTTCCTAAAATAAAACTTTTTGTATTTGGAGCTATAAAAATCAGTAACTGTCTTGTAAAGTTAGGCAGTCTAAAACAAATTATTCAAATGTTTTAATGAAAGACTCTTATAATTAAGAGTGGCTGGTAGTGAGGAAGAAAGTAGAAGGCATATTTACAATAGACCAAAAGTACATTTATAATTAGCAGTCCCTACAATGATTATTAATGCTCTCCCTATAAAATACTGGTCTTTTCATTAATTCAAAAGTGCAGATTGGGTTTGGCTTTGGGTTTCTTTTTTTGCTTTTAATAAATGAAAACAAATTTCTTTCTATTTTTAAGATGAGAATGACTATTTTACCTCCAGGACCTTTCCTTTTTCCCATTTCAAAGCTGTAAATTTTATTTTTATTTGTCTTTTTGAATTTTTAAAATCCAATGACACAGCTCTAAGAACCAAGATAACAGAAGCCACCAACAGTAGGAGATAACCTTCATGCTTTTGATTATTATTTCCTGGAAAGATATATTATATTTAATCTTAACAACCTTTTTGTTTTAAAAGAAATCCTCCAGTGCCAGTAAAAGTTAGAGAATCTAAATCTCAGGCAAGTTTAGTCCATCAGCTTACCCTAAAAACAGGATAAACTTAACAAAACCTAAATAATATATAACATTAGTTTTTAAATAACATACTATGAACTTTCAATATATCCTGGTAAGAACGAATGGGTACCAACCTCAAATCTGTATTGGAAATATGCAGGGTACACATTTTCAAAACGGAGAAGAGTCTACATCAACCCCTGCTCAAAGTCTGGGTATAGGACAGAGACACAGCCAGCGTGGTTTTCATTGGGGCAGCTGCCTGTCCTGTAGCACTATACTTGCTACCAGGCCCTGACCACTGCCAGGGTCATTCACAATAGTTTAGTTCAAGTGTCTCTTCAGTCAGATACCTGTGTCATTTGCTGTGAGAAGAAAGGGGGAGAGAGTTATATGTAACTCTCTATTCCCAAATTCCCTGTATTATTTCAATGTCACTCTGTACTAATGGAAATTAGGATGATGAAGAAAGAAACCATCAATAACCTAAATAATGGTTTCCTCTTATGAAACATTTTTAAGTCAACAAGATGACTCTCTCTTCCCTCCTTCCTTCTTCCTTCCCCCCCCCCACCCCCCATTGATTTTTATTCTGTTTGAATCTGGTCTTTGTTGTCTTTTTGTGGTTTTCTACAAAGAAGTAAGATTTTATAAAGATAAAACAGGAGATTGATGCTTTATACATGAAAAGAATCACCATCAGCTTTAGTTGGGGCTGAAGCTGGTGTTTAGGTAGGGGTGGGGTAGGGTGAGGCAGGTGTGAGGAACTGAGCTGTTCCTGGCAGGGTTAGGACTGCTGTGTCCCACAGTGTTATCCCAGTGGGTTCTCACCAGGGCCTGCTTGTCCAGCTCTGTAGGTAGGGGTCACAACAGAGTGGGCAGGCTCTCTTCTTTAGGAAGCCTGAGATTGGCAATTGCATCTCATGGAAGAATTCCACAGATGGTTAACTTAGGATGAGACCTGGCAGGCTTCAAAACATGCCCGAGGCCACAGGGCCTCCATCAGGACCTCATCCCCACAGCCTGACATTTTTGGCCCCTCCTTCCTCCTCCAGCTCCCACCCCATTCTTTAGCCAGCCCTTTTTCCTCTAACCCTGCAAAAAAATGAGCGGCGCTGTTGTTTTGCTCCAACTAACAAAACAGCTAAGAAGCAGCAGCAGAACATGACTGCCCTTTTCAAAACAGGCCACGTGGTCAGCCTAGTTAAACGCAGTTCTTATGGTCAAAATGAACAGAGAGGGAGCTGTTTAGGAAACGCCTGCCTGCCTTCCTAATACTCTCATCCCCTCCCTCTCAGCTGCCTAAATACCCAAACGGGTTTATATAATGAGCTATATTTTCTCACCCCAAAATTCTTCCTCAGTCTAAATTGCTAATGCAGCAGGTTCCAGCTGCCTAAATTCCCTGAACAACATTCTCTGTTCCATAAAAAGCATGCAAGTGCAAGTACAGCAGTCCTGCTCGGATTCTTAGAACTATAAAATGACTACCCGGTTTGCTGGCCTGGGAAAGCCAAGAACCAGGCAACATGGATGATTTAAAGGTACACAATATCCGAGGTGCCATTTCAGCCCCAGGTAGCCAGGGGGGATGAGGTGAGGACACCTTCATTTGCCTTCTGTATTGATTCCTGGGAACCACACTGTTCCAAAAGAAATCACCTTCCAATGGTGAAAGTATGACACTAAATTTATGTTGCATTTTGTCACATAGCATTTGTCATTAAGAGGGATGAGTTTTCCATAGGACTGCCTCAGTTAGGAGACTTGAAAACTGTACCTACTAGAGGCTGATTAGTAAAGTGCAAAGTTTGAGTCTTTCTTTCAAATTAATTAAAATTATCTCAATGTATAAACATAGTCATAGTCATTGACTTTCATCTGACACATATAATATGTCTCTGCCTCTAGCAAAAATGCCACCCAAAGTAGCCTAAGTGGATGTGAACGTCTGATTTTTATGTTTGAAACTCCAAAGAAAGAGAGTCCATAATTAATAGTGTCATTGCCAGACTTCACAATGGCCTTCCCAATCAACAATGCAGCAATAGCTGAGTACTTGGAGATCCCTGCACACTCTATGCTGGCCCGGATCTCCCTGGCTTTCCCTGTATTGTCCCTCTGCAACCTTGTTTACACAAAAGAATTCTGCAGCTACACCACCTCCCACCACTGTCCCAGACCCAAGTACTCATCACTACCTCCCTCTGTCCCTTGTACATGCAGCTATGTTCACCCTATCAGACTATACAGTGTTTGTTCATGTCTATCTCCCCTACTGGACTAAAAGTTCTCTAAGGAATTGGTTTGTTTTTGTTTGTTTTTCAATCTCCAGAATCTTGCACATTTTGCACCATGTAATAAGTTCTATAAAAGAAATAAATTGATGTGGCTGTAAAGTGACTTCTAGTTTTTGTTAGTTTTTTGATATCCAGTTTTTCAACCATAATGATCTTGATAAAAAGCTTATATTTACCCTGATGGTGGACCCTGTATCTCTGATGCTACAATATGAAACCATTTGCTCTTGCTGTGTCCTCAAAAGAGAAAGAAAAACTGGTCACACTTTTCTGATCTCTGTATCACAGAGGATCATGGTGGGAGGTAGAGAATAACTGCCTACCTCTAGTCACATTCTAAAAGAAATCAGTGTGGAACTCAAGGAACTCAGGGTATCTGTCAACATTTAACACACCCTATTTCCACCCACCATAACTATTTGAATTGGCATTGACAGAAACCAAAGAGAGAATTTACAGGAGGAGAACAGAATGAATCTAGTAAAAGAAGAAACTGAAGAAAGGGCTAGGGTCCGTGATATTTTTAAGCAAAAGGGAAAAACCAGAACTGATGGAGGTCAAAACACATTTCGAACATAAGGGCTTCAGAAATCAATGGTCCCCTCTTCGTAGTAATAGGGTGACTGTAGACATGAATAATAGGAGTATCATTTCCCAATTCCTATGCAATGTACTGTACTGCAGTTTAAGCATCTCAGCCTCTTGTTTGCTTAGGTGTAAACAAGCTACAACTTAATTGCTGCTACAGTTTGGATCTAAAATGTCACCCAAAGGTCATGTATTTGAATGTTTGGTCCCTAGCTGGTGTGCTGTCCTGGAAGACTATGGGATTTTAGGAGGTAGGACACAGCTTGCAGAGGTATGTCGGGGGGGGAGTGGGGAGTGGCACACATGGAGGATTTACCCAGACCCTAGGTTCCAGTAAGCTCTTTCAGCTCCTTGATGCTACAGCATGAGGTCTTCTGCTACAGTTCCTGCCATCTGCCCCACCACTCTGCCTCTATGGACTGAAATC
The DNA here is from genome assembly GCA_007922755.1 of Pedetes capensis. NCBI lineage: Eukaryota > Metazoa > Chordata > Mammalia > Rodentia > Pedetidae > Pedetes > Pedetes capensis. Next base: position 122,841 of record VMDO01003927.1, read on the forward strand.
CTCTGAATCATGAGCCCCAATAAATCCTTCCTCTAATAAGTTTGTTTCTGTCAGTTATTTTGCCACAGTGATGTACAAGCTAATACAATTGCTGATTCTCCCTTGAGATTCTGTCTCTATTTTAATGATCTACTTACCATATTCCCCAAAGTCTATCTGGGATGAGACCAATGGAAGAAAGGCAAAGAGGGAGAGCTAAAATGTCTTGTGGAGTTGTTATATGTACTTTGTACTTATTAAACATTTCATATACACCATCTAAATACCACCCTTCCCAACAAAGTCCACATGGTAAGCACAATTAGTCTAAACTTAAATATACTTTTAAACCAAGGTCTCTCTGGCTCTAGACCTAGTCTTTTTTCCATAAATGATACTATGCCTGTCAGTAACATCAGCATTCAGAACCTAAGTTGGTTTCAAAGGTAAGAGGTACATGATTTGTTCATTGAACATTTATTGAACAGCTACTATGTGCCAGACACAACACACTCTTACAGGACATAAACATAACATTAAGTTCTGATAGTTGACTTCAAGTTGCTCAGTCTAATGAATGAGAAAGAGATGCAAAAAGAAACAACTTGGTTTATTCCCTTTTCCCCAAGTTCTGTTGGTTCCCCCATCCCCTCGTCACTTTCTACTGCTTTTTTACAAACTTTCAAATCTTAGTACTTGCTTTCTTGTTCTTTATTTAAACATCAGTAAGACATGAGAAACCTGTACCATTTTATAATTTGCCGGCATTGCTAAAATCACATCCTAGGTGGAAGTGAAATGGACAAATCATAAGCATCTAAACTTTCTTGTGATGCTATGGGTTCCATGTGGCTAGAGTAGCCATTCATTCATTCATTCATTTGTTCATATATTCTGGAGTGCTGACAGAAGGCCCAGGGCTAGCCAGGAAAACACTGGTGGAAAGGACATACATAGAGTTCCTGCCCTCCTACAGCTTACCCTCTTACCATTCCGTGGGAGGCAGCAGACAGTAAATCATGGATTTGGGATAGGCGGGCTATGAGAAGGCCCATATGGCACAGGGTCCTGACCCTGGCTAGCCTCCCCTGAGAAGGGGCATGAAAGTTGAGATCTGTAAGTGCAGTGGGATTGGCTTGGTCAAGTGGAGGAGTCAGCACAGCTCATTCTAAGCAGAGGAAACAGCATAGGCAAAGGCTGAAGCTGGAAGCAACACAATACCTGTGAGGTAAAGAAAGAAGGCCAGCATTTCTAGAAGACAGTGAATATGAGGGAAAGGTCTCAACATGGAGCAAGGAAGGTGGCATTGACCAGATGACACAGGCACTACAGGTGACATTTTTGGATTTCAAATCTTATCCTAAGGCCAATAAGAATGTATCAAAAGGTTAAAGCAGGTCAGCTGGACTCAAGTAATGTTCTTTCAAATTCCCTTGGCAGCTATGATTTAAATATTAAGAAAAACAGAGTGTGAAATGTTTCAGTGATGGAAAACATTTTTTTCCCAGTACTGGGGCACTAAGTCCAGCGCCTCATACTTGCTAGGCACATGCTGTACCACTGAGCTGAAACCCCTCCGTCCCTTGTTTATTTCTTATTTTAAGACAGGGTCTCACTAAGTTGTGCAGGCTGCCTCTAGACTCCAACTCGCAATTCTCCTGCTTCAGCCTCCAGAGTCTCTGGGATGACAGGCATGAGCCACTGTACCCAGTAAAAAATATATTTAGAACAGAAAGCAGACTATTATAAGTGAAAGGGTACTAAAATAAGAGTGAAAAACAATGGATCTATTCATATTATTCTCGGTAGATCATTTAATTTCAAAAATTTCTATTTCCTCATCTATCAAATCAAAGTACACCCCAAATTCAAAATTCACATAATTGTTTTAAAAGCAAATGAGATAATACTTTCAAATGGTTTGATTCTCTAACATGTAAGCTCCTTGAGTACAGTAACTGTTTTGTTCTCTGTCATACTTTGCACCTAGAAGATGAATGGATAGATGATGAATGAATAAAAGAGAGAAAGGGAAGGTAGACAGAGGAAAGAAGCACATTAAGTGCCATGCTGTTGTTGTTGTTAGGTGCCATCAAGTTGGTATCCGACTCATAGCGACCCTCTGTACAACAGGGGAAACACTATTGTCAGTGCTTCTCTGCTGTTCATAGGGTTTTCAATGGCAGATTGATTTTTGGGAGGTTGTTGCCAGGTCCTTCTCCCAAGCCTACAGCTTCTGGTGTTCCCAGGCAGTCTCCCATCCAGGTACTAACCAGGCCTGACCCTGCTTAGCTTCCGAGATCTGACGGGATCGGATACCACAGGGCTACAGCTGCAGGCCTTAAGTGCCATAGTGTGCAAAAATAAAGCCAGATGTACAGTGTGTGGAAGAAATCTGCCCAGGAGGGCAGTCTCCACAGGAGACCTTGATACCACAAAATTACAAACACTTGCCAGCAAGCCGGCACACCAGACATCTCCAGAGCTATTCCAGGCTGGCTTCTCAGCCAGCCAGCTTAGGGTCAGAGGTCCATGACATCCGCCTCTTCAGTATAGCTAATGAGCAAGTCTATTGTTGTTGTTGTTGTTAGGTGCCTTTAAGTAGGGTCCGACTCATACCAATCCTATGTGCAAAAGAACAAAACACTTCCCAACACTGTACCATGCACATGATCTTTTTTATGTTTAAGTCCATTGTTGTAGAAATTCTGTCAATCCATCTAGTTGAGGGTTTTCCTTTTTTTTATTGTTGACCCACCACTCTCCCAAACTTGATGTCCTCCTCCAGGTATTGGTCCCTCCTGACTACATGTCCAAAATATGTAAGACACAGTCTAGCCATCTTTGCTTCCAAGGAGCATCCTGGTTGCACTTCTCCTAGGATAGATCTACTAGTACTTTTGGTATATTCAATGTATGGTATATTTAATACTTGTCTCCAGCACCATAATTCAAAAGCATCAATTCTTCTCCTGCCTCCCTTATTTATTGTCTAGCTTTCACAAGCATATAATACGACTGAAAATACTATGGCATGAGTCATAGTATCTTCAGTGTGACATCTTTACTTTTCAACACTTTAAAGAGGTGTTTTCCAACAGCTTCTCCCAATGCAAGGGCTATGAAACATGAAATTATTACCTTCATGCTATTTCCTCCTGGGAGATCTGTCTCTGACAAGATCTGTACCCCTAGCCAGGCCCTGTGCATACATTCTTCCCTACTAAGATAATCCACCACTTCAGATGCTTACTCTTGTGTATCCCAAGTAGTATATTAATAAGTATTTATATAGCTTCTTAAACTTTTATTGCACAGTCTTAACTATGTGCACCCAATTATTAAAAAATAACTAAAGGTAAAAAAAAATCAAAAAATCTAAGAGGGGAAATGTACAAAGTTTTAAGGTGTTCTTTGATATTTATTAGCCTAATAACAATAATGCTAATCATCATGCATTGAATACCTACTTTGCTCCAGGAATAGAGTTTGACATTTGGCCTATCCAATAAGGAACTGCTGACACTATTTCATGAAAAAGAAAATTAAGGCTTAGAGTAGAAATGACTTGCTCAAGGTGAAGTACTGTTAGGGCTGGGCATGTAGCTCAGCGGTAGAGCATTTGCCTTGCATGAATAAGGCTCTGGGTTCAATTCTTTAGCACCACAGGAATAAAAAGCCTAGGCATGTTAGTACACACCTGTAATACCAGCACTCAGGAGTTGGAGGCAGGAGGATAGGAGTAAGAGGCCAGCCTGGGCTACATAAAATAAAACAAAACAAAAACAATTAAGGCTCTATTAAGAGGAAGAGTCAAGATTTAAATCTAGGTATACTGAAAAATATAGTGCTTGTTTTTTATACCACATACTATGATAAAAACAATCTTCTAAAAGAGACTGAACTATATTTAATAAGTGGAAGCACTTATTGAGCATTTAATGTATGCCCGGCTTTGTTAAGTTCTTTAATGCTCTCAGCAACCTCATAAGGTTGGTACTTTTGAGATGAAGACAAGGACACTTGTTAAAGCTTAGGAAACTAAGTGGAGACTGAATTTTAACCCAGGTCTGTCTGACTCCAAAATGCATCCTCTTCAGAACCATACAAGTGTTTCACTATTCAAACACTATCATTATAACTTGTATGCCTTCAAAAGAAAATGTCAAAAAAGGACAGGGTCAATAAAACATTTTTAAAGTAATTCAAAATTCATTAATACTATCTCCAAGAGCCCATTACTAACCATTTTCTCTGCAACTGTTGCCTTGTTTTGTTCTCCCAAATGCCCTTTAGAACTATCTAAAACCAGAATTTACACTACACATTTCTCTTCTCACTTGGTAAGCAATTTAGAAATCTATTTCTAAAACTAGCAGTTCAGTCAAATGGTACTCCTATCTCTGCATTCAAATCTTCATAAATACTACCAAAATGTACACTATTAGTTGGTCCACAATTCTTACCTTTTTTTTTTCCAGTAGTGGGAGGTTGAACTCAGGCCCTTGTACATGCTAGCCAAGAGCTCTACCACTGAACTACATCCCCAGCCCCTTTTTTGTTTTCTATTTTATTTTGAGACAGGGTCTCACTAAGTGGTGTAGGCTGCCTCTGGCATCACACTTATGATCCTCCTGCCTCCACGTCCTGAGTTGCTGGGATTACTGGTATCTACCACAGAGCCCAGCCACAATTCTTATCATTAAACAATGTTCTTTTAGTAGTAGAGATGATGTTCAAAGTCACTGTGCAAATTACATAAAGGCCATATCAAACACTGGATCTCATTGTTTCATAGTAAATTCTGTGGCTTATTATCAAGCCTTTTAAGATGTTCCCAACATGACAGTCTCCCTATCAAAAAATGTTTTTTTCTAAACCCAAAGACTCCCCAGGTAAGTCTCCTCAGATATATTTGTTAAGATAACTTTAATACATTTCACTTGTAATTAAGAAGGTGTCAGTCCAATAAGGAAACCTGAACTTGTTGATCTACTGACTAGGCAAACATGAATAAGACTTATTTCTATCAAGTTTACTCAACAATGACTTTCACACTGACTAGATTTATAAACCAAATAGCTGGCCAATTATTACTTTAAACACAATCAGTGAAAAAGGAGACTAGTAATTTTTGAAAAAAAAAAAACATGTGAGAAGTAACGTGGATGTGTAAGCTCAAGCCTATGTCAACTACTCTTAAAGAATATAATATAAGCATCGAAAGTATCTAAATACTCCTTAACAAAAGCAAAGTGCATATACTTTACTAGGATGGCATCTCCAAATTTTGTGCTTGGTCTTCAAGTTGGAATGTTCCGTCAGTATGAAAAAATCATAATGTGTTTTAAATACTTTTTCAATTATAGTATACACATAGGGTATATGTGTACAGTAAAAATAAATCAGTAGATACCACAGAAAGACATAAAGAAGAAAGTGATTCACTTGTACATACCACTGCCAACACTGTGTTCCATAGCATCCCTGTTTTTTTTCTGGGCATATATGTGTATATAAACAACTCGGAGATTTTCACATACAGGGTCATACCATAAATACTGTTATGCAACCTACTTTGTTTTGCCTTATTTTTTCATCCCAATTGTAAATCAGGGATAATATTAAAATAACTAACAAAACCAGATATGGTAGTGCAAGCCTGTATTCCCAGCACTTGGGGAGTGGAGCACATGGACTGCAGTTCAAGGCCAATCTGAGCTACCTAGCAAATTCCAGATTGGCCTGGGCTACATAGACCTTCTCTCAAAAATCCAAAACAAACAACAAAAAAATTTAATAAATATAGCTCTACATCTTCAATTCACCCATAACAGATTTAAACAGTCTCTCAATGATAGACAACTCTACTTCAGCCTTTTGTTTTATAAACAATACTTCTTTTACATACAAGTACTTGTCAAATTAGTCCTTTCAGACAAATTCTTATAAGTAGAAGCATTATGTCATAGTACCTTAGAGAAAGACAATACTGACATTCCTACTAACAATACATGAGAGCGCAAACTTCACACTCTGACTCTCCCCAGTTATGAGTATTCTTTCCAAATCATTCCCAATTCACTGCCAATATGATAGGTAAAACAAGTGGTAACTTCTGGTTGTTTTCACTGCATTTTCTTTTCACAGGTATGTTGTTGTTGTTGTTGTTGTTGTTAGGTGCCCTCAAATCGGTATCCGACTCATAGGTATAGGGATCAGGAAACTCGTGTTGTTCCAAACAACAAGAGTTTTAGAGGTGTACAATCATGGGTTGCAATAGTCAAGCTAAATGTGTGATCTAGGACAGCTGCCTTAGTTCTCTAATTTGGACTCTCCTTATTGCAAAATGTAAATAACTTCACCTGTCTCAGTATTTTCATAAGTACTGAATGTAAAGCTCTTTGCCTAGTGCCTAGCAAACTCAGTAAATGGTGGTGGTAGTGTTGTTGCATGCAGTCAAGTCGTATCCAACTCATAGCAACCCCCAAAGGGTTTTCAATGGCTGATTGTTTCAGGATTGCCTTAGGAGTGGATTGCCACATCCTTCTCCCATTTTTGTGGTGCTGGGAATCGAAACCAGGACCTCAGAGACTACAGAGCAGTTCCCTACCAACTGAGCTAAAGCCCTAGTACCTCCTAGTAAAAGCTGTTTCACGGTAGTAGTGGAATCTTGCCAGCCATTTATGTTGCTTTTCTTGCAAATTACCTTTTCATATCTGTTGTCCATTTTTATGCTGAATGGTTCATGTTCTGTTTATTAATCTGTAAGAGCTCCTTATAAATTATGGGCAATAACCCTTTGGCTGCTATATATGTCAACATTTGTCCTACATTGGCATTAGGTTTTAACCCTATTTATGGTGTTCTTTATTATACAGTAGTTAATTTTCACATAGTTAAATTTAATCTCTTTAAAAAATTTCTGTAGACTCTGCTAATGGTGTCGTACTCAGATCTTCACAACCACAAGACACAAGATAATAAATATAAAATGGGTACATATTTTATGATGCTTTTATAGACTCTTTAGTTTTATAACAGTAAAATTATTAATCTTAAATAATTAATTTTGCTATTATGTAGGAATTTTCCTCTATTCTTTTCTCCCTAAATGACTAAAATCCTTCAAAATTAATTTGAAATGTTACCTATCAATTAAAAAAGGTTGATAATTCTTAACTTCAAATTCTGAAATCAAAGAGCTCTAAAAATAAAGAAATTTGTTTGTTTGCTTGCTTGTTTGTTTTAAGCTTGGTGTTAAAATTCATTTGGTGGCAAAACTTGACCTGAGCTAGCCACATGACAGTAATCCCAGCAACCTGGGAAGCTGAAGCAAGAGGATATCTACTTCAAGACCAGAGGTAGCCTGAGCAACTTAGACCCTGTCTCAAACTAAAAAATAAAAAAGGGGCTGGGGTTACAGCTCAATGCTAGAGTACTTGCCTAGCATGTATGAGGCCCTAAGGTTTTAACACTCCACCCTCATCCCCCCAAAAAATCTTGACCTGAGCTAATGTGAGGCTGTTTCTGGTCTTTATTATCCCATTTCGTGTCATTAACGTTTTTTTAGCTGTGGAAAAAAACACATGAAACTGATTATGAGCTATTGCTAAATATTCCTGAATTATGAAACGTGGCTGGCCCCAATGTTTCAGATAAGGGGTTGTGGTCCTATAGCAGGTTGCAAGATACATTCAAGCCTGCTTCTAGATTTCCGATTGCAGCTATACCATTCTATTTTCTTTTATTTTGTTAAAATGATAAATTACATTGACTTTCAAATGCTAAACCAATCTTGCATTTCTGGCATAAATCTCATTTAATAATGAGGTATTACCTTTGTCCATTTTATTGGATTCCAATTGCCAATTTTTCTTTGGATTTTTATTTTTATTTTTATTTATTATTATTATTTTTTTTTTAGATAGAGTCTCCCTCTGTAGCCCAGGCTGGCCTGCCACTTGCTATGTAAGGCCAGGCTGACTTTAAACTCATGTCAATCCTCCTGCTTCAGCCTCCCAAGTGCTGGGATTACAGGTGAGTACCAACCCACTTGGCTACCATCTGCTAATATTTTGGTAACAATTTTTGCATCTATGCTCATCAAGTCTACATTTATTTCTTATAGACTATTTGTCAAGTTTTGAGCATACTGGCTTCCAATTTCTTAGTTTATATGTCATTTTGTTTTCATTTTCTGCATTTTATAATGTTTTATTTGATATAAAATTTTTCATTTTTCACTAGTCTCAGGTAATATTTTTCTAAACTTTAGAATTATTTTATCATATTCTCTGGAATAATAATCATACTGCAATTTATGTTGGAATTGCATACTCCCCTCTGCCCACATAACCTCAGGAAGAAGCCATCCATCAGTGCCAAGTTGAGTCTTCATAGCTTTACTTGCTAACTAGCCTGGGTCTAGATACTTTAAAGCTCATAAAGTGCTATCACGTATTTTTACACAGGGGCATTACATACCAGGAAGAAATGGTTCCGTTTCATGTTGAAAATGTTACGAAAGCAGAACTGCTGTATGTCTCCTGGACTGTGACATGTTCTTGTGCCCAAATAGCCCTATAAAAGCTCACAGGTTCACAGCCTAGATGAACAATTTACTTATCAGCTCCACATTAACTGACGGATCATCTTGCAACTCAACAGCCCTTTGCAGTGTGACCACAGGAACCCACACATGGAGGAAGAGAGCAAGAATAGTCCCTTGTGCTATTGCTGAAGGGGCCCCATGTTATCTGTCCAGTTATTGAAAAGCACACCTGGAAAAAAATCACCTGTCTTGAACTCTGCTTACTGAACAGCAAAACAAGTGAAAGCACCACAAAATGCCCAATCAAGGTGATCTTTTCAATTGCAGAGAATGAAAATTTTCCCACCTGAGCATCATAAATAAGGCAAATTACATAATAGGATAATAAGAGTTGTTGCTGAAAGATGCAATCAAAATATAAAAAGAACTTCCAACATCTGAGTCTAGTTGGTAATTATCCAGGCATGGCATATAAAGAAGAGCAATTCTAAGGTCCCTACTTCCTCATGTTACTATGAAACTGATATGGCCACATGCCAAAGATGACTCAGTTACAGTGGACCTTCCTATGTCTGCAACAACAGTTCCATTCCTTTCTGTTAACTTCTGTACCATAGTACACTCTCTTATTTATCAACCTAACCTCAAATTTTACAATTCACAAAATTGCCAAGCATTCTTTCCTGCCACCAAAACCAGAATTCTACCAGGTAAGATTTATAGCAGAAAACAATGAGGTAATAAGTAACAAATTGCAGTACTTTATAACTTCATGGGCACAGTATACACTTACTAATCTAAGTAAGATTTTCAAGATTAGAGATGTACTCCTGCAATTATTCTAGTAAAACCTGGTTTTAATATAAAAAAGAACTGAAAAAAATCAAATACATAGTAAAATGTAAAAATACACATAATGTCCCAAATAAATACATGGTCTCAAATAAACAGGCCTAACAAAGTTGGGAATGTCATTAAATAACTATTTACTCTTTGCCAATTTGTGAACATTAACCACAAGAACAATAATAGCTGCAGATTTTGCAAACATTCAAGTAAACTCATCATAGGTCATGAAGTCAGCCCCAGGCTTGAATAAAAGCCCCATGATGTATTAGCTTTGAGACCTTGGAAAAGTTTACGTCTCTGAACTTCCTTAACTGTAAAATGGGAAAAACACCTATCTCACAAGGAGATGTTTTTGAGAACTGAGAGTAATAGATATAAATAAAGCCAAACAATGGATGAGATAGAGAAGAACTCCATACCCAGGTAGTTTCCTATTCAAATCTTCTGTACACTAAATGGTCAAAATAGATGTCCACATCTTCTCATCTCACAACAAATCCTTACTGTTTACTTAATATATGAAATTCTTTGCATTACCAGTACATCAAATTTTATACCACAAGAATTTGTCACAAGACAAATTCTTCTCTTTAGCAAAATTTGAATATCTCTTATATTTCCAGCTTTTTATATTTTTGCTCTTATAAGTACTATTGCACTACCATGACCAGCAGCATTTCCCAAAGTAATTCACAAAGGATTCAGGTGGAAAGAATGAGGCCAGATGGCATGAGATGAAGGTCTTGAGTTTTTAGAGACATAGTGACATATGGCTCAATTTCTAATTTTTTAATCAATCTTTTCCTTTTCTTCAAAACAGAACAATTTGAGAATATACAACTACAAATCAATGAAGTATTGCATCAGGTGATAACTGGGACTCAGAAACTCAGCAGAACACTGGTGGTAATCATGGTAGTAGACAGTTCCACAGACACCCATACTGGTTAAAAAGAAAAGCAAAAGAAACACTGACACAAATATAGCAAGTCAATGGAAAACTGAACATAAAATAAATCTGTATAGATATACACCATATTCACCAGCTCAAAATTCCCTTATACCAAAAGACAATGCCTAAAACTATATTTAAAAGATACAAGACAGTAACAATTATATCCAATGTGCCTTATCGTTTTTTAGGAATAAAAGCGATCTACATTATGTTACTTGCATAACAGAAGTTTCAAAAAGTATCTGGAAAAAGACAGTGCCCTTTTATTTTTTCAAAGGCAAAAGGTGGAAGGTCAAGAGACCTCTGGTTTCTGGATCTACAGGTAAGCTTAGAAGTTGCCACTCTGTACTAACAAGTGAAAGGCTGAAAAACAAAAGGCAAAAATTTTAAAACTCTTCTTAGATCTCTGAGAGGAGTGACATCACAAAGCAAATCACTGCCCCAAAGTTGGAGGGGAAGACAGATGGATACAGAAAAATACTGAAACATATTGGAACAGAACTCTCCATGGGAAAACAAAAAACAAAAAACACCTCATGCTCCCAACAGGTGAGGAGGCAGAAAGAAACCACTGAGATATATGCCAGGGCAATGTGTTCTTAATAGGGTTTGTACTCAGGAGAAATTACCTAATCAGAGCTTAACCTGCTGAGGTTTTGTGAGAACCTAATTAACATATAGGGAGTAGGACCTGGCGAGCCACTCCCGAAACAATCAAATTGACTACATATGTGGAAAGAGACGATGGAAAAGCTCTGTACAAAATGTCAAAACAAGACCAGGTGCTGACTGTGGATCAGACCATCAACTTCTCATATGCAAGTTCAAACTGAAGCTGAAGAAAATTAGAACAAGCATACGAGAGCCACGGTATGACCTTGAGTATATCCCACCTGAGTTCAGAGACCACCTG